>SSNP01000200.1:660382-676585 GCA_006937955.1 Pachypanchax playfairii | reverse complement strand
GCCTGCTCCATATGCACCCGGAACAAGTCATCACATCAGCCACCATCAGGACTCCTTCAACCGTTGGCCATCCCCTCCAGACCCTGGTCCCATCTGTCCCTGGATTTCGTCACCGGACTGCCCCCATCAAAAGGCAAGTCAGTAATCCTCTCTATAATTGACAGATTTTCTAAGTCCTGCCATTTGGTTGCCCTCTCTAAGCTTCCCTCAGCACAGGAAACAGCGAAGCTTCTGGTGCAACATGTGGTCAGGCTCCACGGCATCCCCATGGAGATTCTCTCGGACCGAGGACCTCAGTTCATTTCTAGGGTCTGGAGGGACTTCTGCTCATCGATTGGATCTAAAACTAAACTCACCTCTGGATATCACCCACAGACAAACGGACAATGTGAAAGGCTCAACCAGGAGATTGAGAACCAGCTGCGGTGTGTGTGCTCGCTTAACCCCACCTCCTGGTCCCTGCATCTCCCTTGGGTCGAGTATGCGCATAATACGCACGTTTCCACTGCCACCGGTTTGTCTCCATTCGAGGTATGTCACGGTTTCCAACCCTCTCTCCTGCCAGACTCTCACCCGGATCCCCTTATATCCTCTGTACAGGGCCACCTCCGTAAGGTCCGGAGGATCTGGACGTCAACGCAAGATGCCCTGCAGAGGACGGCCGCCCAAAATAAGAAACGGGCGGACAAGAAGAGGATCCCGGCCCCCACGTATGTCGCAGGTCAGAGAGTCTGGTTATCGGCCCAGGACTTCCCGTTCAAGGCCACGAACAGGAAGCTGGCCCCGAGGTTCCTGGGTCCCTACGAGGTGGAGACCGTGATCAGCCCCACTACCCTCAGGCTGAGACTACCTCGCAACTTCAGGATCCACCCAGTATTTCACGTGTCACAGATCAAGCCAGTACACACCAGTCCCCTCAACCCTGACACGCCACCCCCTCCGCCCCGCATCATAGATGGACACCCCGCCTTCACAGTGCGTAGGATCGTGGGAGTCCGTCCTCGGGGTCGTGGATGTCAGTATCTCGTGGACTGGGAGGGATACGGCCTCGAGGACCGGTCTTGGATTCCCCGGTCCGCCATACTCGACCCGTCCCTCATCACTGACTTTGAAAGATCTGCAGCTTCCACATCCTCCGTTAATGCCACCTCCTCCACCTCCTCCATCCGTGCCAGGCCCTCCTCGCCCCCGTCCTCCACCCCGGCTCAGTGTAGGGCTTCTACTAACTCTGTGCTTCTTTCAGGTGTGGGGTCGCGGGGTCGGCCGCCAGGAGGCGTCCGTTAAGGGGGGGGGTACTGTGAGGATCTTTGCTGCTGGTGGTGGTGAGTGGAACTAACTGTCTTGCAGGGCGTGGCAGCAGAGGATCATTGATGTCAGGTGTGGATCGTTACCCAGCTCAGGAGAGCTGGGTACTTAAGCAGAGGAGGAACAAGAGACAGACGCCAGTTTGTTCCGCAACTTTACGTGGTACAGAGTGGCAAGTGAGCAGATTATTCAGAGTGTGTTTTGCAGTAATTAACCTGCCTTCTTTCCCTCATGTTCAGCCTGCTGTCCTGGAGCTCCTCTCCTGACAGCCTAACCTCCAGCGTGGATATCGAATCGCTCATAGTGAGGATCGGCTCAACACGGGAACTTCCTAGAGCTCCGTTGCGGCGCTACGCGACCAGCTCTCTCCCTCTGGCTCCCTGTCTGTCTCTGGCTTCCTCTGGTCCACACCTTCCCGGTCACCGTTCTGCTGTCACCCCTGTCGCAGTCACGTCTGCGCACTCAGCACCCGGACCCGGATCTCACACACGGATTAACGACAGCTTGGCTCACCACCCCTGCGGCAGCATCCTTGGATCTCTCCTCAAACCCGGACGTCATTCGCACAACCGTGAGTTAAGCGAGCACGATCCCCGCACGCCGCAGCTGGTTTCTCCAACTGTCACTAACCTCTCTCTCTCTCACAACCCCAGGACCGTTCCTGTCCCGCACCAGGCCCGTCCTGAGTCTCATCCAGCATATTCATTGTTTACGTGTATAATAATTGGAGCACTGTACATAATAAACACTGTTAATCGTGAACGCTGTTTCCTCGCTCTGTGTGTGTCTGGAGTTTGGGTCACTTTGGGAGCTCGCAAACAACCCCACCTGGTACGAACCATGACAGAAGACAGAGGAAACATCAACCAATAAAAATGAAACATTTCATTAAATAAATCATTTGTTGTTGTTTTCACAATTTTATTTGGCAAATCAAATCAGTTTTGTTGATTTGTATTTAACATAGAAAAAACCTTTTTCTGCCTCTTTGTGTTTTATTCTTTGACCTAATCAGGCGGTGCCGACAGAAAGAGAGCAAGCTGGCATTTTGGTGACAAAGACGTCCCAGGAGAGCTGTCGAAGACATATGTAGGACAGAAGAAAGATTATAAATAGATGTGATAAAAATAATCGACACAAGAGTTGTATGAGACAATTCAGACAAAACTGCTGCTCTTGGTTCTTATTAAGTTAAACAGTCCCTTTGGCAAAGAAACAGGCAAGTGCTGTCACAAGGCAACAACAAGACAGGAGAAAAATCACAAGTGGAGAGGAAGGAGAGAGACGAGGGTTGAGCGAAGAAAGTCATTAAGTCTTAAAATCCAAAAAAAGCTGTTCACCCAACAGTCTTCATCTGCTCAGGTCTCAGAAATCCCACAAAAAAAACAACATCAGATGGTGAAGCACACTTTAAATTTAACATGCAGGAGTAAAATGCAGCAGATTCATAGAGTGAAAACATACAATCACAGTAGAGCGCCAAATTCCTAAATAACTGTTTCATTTGGAAGTTTCAGTTTAAGATAATCAAATATTTAATTCTTGAGAAACAAACATTAAACTTGAAGCATTTATTTCCATATTTGATTGTAAGTGTGTGTTTTAACACGCGTGTCTCTGACTGAACAGACTGAACAACAATCAGTAAAGAATCAATCAGCTGAGTGGATGAAGGAGGAAATGGGTTTCCAGGTGAGACCTGGTTCTGTGCAGGTCCTCTCTGCATCATCAGCCACTGACTGAGATGGACCGACCACTCCCTGGACTGAAACAAAGGCTTAGATTTGTTTCTAAAACATCTGATTTGACTTAATTCAGTGATGCTGAGTTCAAATACCAATAAAATCTTTCCATCAAGTTCAGTTTCGTCTCAAAATGTAAATCAATAATTAGAATTTTTTCACAGAGATAATTTTAACATGCAATAGACCCCTAGGTGTGCAGTTTAAAATGAAAATGTACAGTTGTAAACTGCAATATGTGCAGTTGTATGTGTGTGTGTGCAGAAGCCACATTCAGCGTGCAGTTATAAAATTTCTTAAAATAATTCCATTTTTTTCATAATTTGAATATTTTAAACTTTTCTGAATCACAAAACTAAAACAGAATTTGAACACTTTTCTTTCTTCAGGTTTTTAAAGGAAAACGTGGATGAATGATCATTAATAGAGTTACTTAAACACCACAACACTTGACTCTAAACATATGAATATGCTAATGCTGAAAGGATTTTTATGGCCAATAAGTTCACAACTAATTTAAACCATAAATCATTTCATGAAGTGAAGTGTTTGGCAGAGCCTGGATGCTTATCAGTCTGTGGGTACCAGTGTTGAGAAAACAGGTGATTCAGCGGAGCACCGCGCTAATCTGAATAAGTGCCACTTAATGCTGAATGCTGGTGTTATATAAGTCCTCCAAGCAGAGAGCTACAAACAGCACTTCATAATGGAGCACTTTCAAAATTCTGCAAGCTAAAGCCAGAGACTTCAGCTCAACAGATAGTTTCAAACAAATGGATCCATTTATTTTATTTAATGACACATTTTAGTTTTGCCTTTCTGTGTGCTCGTGTGTGTGTAGGTGTGTGTGCAAGTGAAAAGAGATATCTCTTTATTTTACAAAAATATTTATTCATAACCACAAAACACTTCTTTGTCCCAAAAATTCAGTCTTAAACCCAAAAAACGTCTGTAATGAACCACTCAAACGTTTGGTGGTGATAAACTACACATGTTGTGTTAGGCCTGGGCGATAAATCAATTAAACAAATTAATTTGAGTTTTTTGTTGAGGGAGGTTTAAAAAATAAATAAATCGAGTTTTTGCGTCATGGCACTTTTTGGGACACACACTGGCGAGGCTGCCAGGCACCACTGGACCCTCCGACCACCACCAAACAGCCACCGGACCCTCCGACCACCACCAAACAGCCACCGGACCCTCCGACCACCACCAAACAGACCCTCCGACCACCACCAAACAGCCACCGGACCCTCCGACCACCACCAAACAGCCACCAGACCCTCCGACCACCACCAAACAGCCACCGGACCCTCCGACCACCACCAAACAGCCACCGGACCCTCCGACCACCACCAAACAGCCACCGGACCCTCCGACCACCACCAAACAGCCACCGGACCCTCCGACCACCACCAAACAGCCACCAGACCCTCCGACCACCACCAAACAGCCACCGGACCCTCCGACCACCACCAAACAGACCCTCCGACCACCACCAAACAGCCACCGGACCCTCCGACCACCACCAAACAGCCACCGGACCCTCCGACCACCACCAGACAGCCACCGGACCCTCCGACCACCACCAAACAGCCACTTCAGGCATTTAGGAACCGAAAAAAGAATCAAAATTCAAACATCTTCTTAAAGATTCCAGAACCGGATGTTAGGAACCGGTTCTTGGTGCCCAACCCTACATATGGCCAGGAAGAGGATCCGGACGGAACCGGACGGAAGAGCCAACCCGGGTGACGAAAATAATCCCAGCACAACAAACAAAACAACAAACCCTCCTTTATACTAACTGAAGAACACGGGACTTAATGGACAAACTCAAAACACCTGGGGAGGAAGTAAAGCTGAACACAGAAGGAGAAAACAGGAAGTGACAAACACTTCAAAGTAAAACAGAACCCGGTAAGTAAACCTAAGGACATGGAATGGCTGGGAGGACAGATGAACACAAATACACCAAAAGCACAGGAGATCGGGGAAAACAGAAAATACAAATATTATCAAAATAGACCCAAAAACCTGAGACCAAGTACAAAACCTAATACAGTAAATAAACACTGGGACAAGGAAGAACTAAGGAGCACAGGAGAAATAACTGAGCAAAAAAACAATCTCATAAATGCTGAACGGAAAAACAAACCACCAGATGAAAACATGAAAACCCCAAATACCCAACATAATCTGGGATTAATAGTCAGTTAACTGGACAATTAGGCTTTTAATCACAATTAAACATTTCAATCATTTGACAGCCCTAATAATAATAGTTTATACTTCATTAATCTGTCAACCTCATGTCTGACCAGCAGAAGGCAGCTTTTTTGTACAGCGCCCGGGGGACAGGTGCAGGGTTCAGTGTCTTGCCCACATATACTTAGACTCTGAGCCTCTGCCAGGATTCGAGATCGAACCCTAGTCTTCCAAACGAGGGGCGATCTCTGACCCCATTATAGGCTACGGCCGCCCAAAGTCCATTATACAACAGGAGGAGTCAATTAAATGACATCAATTAAAACCAAACACACCACTGTTTTTCTTGTGAAATTACCAATAAGTTTGATGTGTCACATGATCCTCTTCCTATTGAAAAAACAAAAATTGGATCCAAGATGACCGACTTCAAAATGGCCACCATGGTCACCACCCATCTTGAAAAGTTTGCCCCCTCACATATACTAATGTGCCACAAACGGGACGTTAATATCACCAACCATTCCCATTTTATTAAGGTGTATCCATAGAAATGACCCACCATGTAGAGTAGATCTGTACTGACATAATAAGGCAGCCAGACAATTCTGTCTGCCAAACACATCAGGACAGGTAGCACAAAAGATTCAGATCCTGACTGAAGCGCCTGTAAACCCTCATGAGGGAGGCATTCTGACACTAAATATTTAATTCAAAGTGTTCTGGAGGTAGCTCTAACTACTTTTAGTCACAGTAAATTATGCCAAAAGAAATTTAAATTTGGTTCAGTCGTATCAAACAAGTTGTTCTTTTCCATCTTTATGTGAATGATTAAATTTCCAGCCCCATAATATTTTTGGAGCTGCTCAGTGGTACTTCAAACTAAATACTGTCTCACAAAAATAATAATGATGAGAATATTGAGCTGTAATGTAGCTTATAAAGAGGATATATAGCCTAGTGATCCTTTGGGGTTTTCTCCTGTATGTAATAATCTGCAGGATATTTCTGGAAGATTCCTAGAGATGCTGCTGTTTCTGAGAAGATGGAAAAGTTTTTCACTGTCAACAATTCACACTGATTTCACTCTCCGTATCACGTTTTCCATTTTAGCTGAAAACAAGTTTGATATTCTGATAATTGGTGTTTTTGAGTGAATCAGCGCTTGCAGGTCAGAGAGTAACAAGAAAATTTATCTCAGTCCACAAACCAGAACAGCTGCATCTGTGTTTTCAGAGATACTCACAGCTTCTGGATGTACAAGTTTTCTTGATAAGTGCAGCTTTTCTTCAAAATGAAACAACAAACATTGAAAGAACCTCCCATCGTCTCTGTCTCAGCCCGGGTCTGTTTGTTGAAGAGTGAGCCAGTTGTAGCTTATTATTTGTTGAACCATTAGTGTCTTGTTGTGATCAAAGTGTGCAGTGTACAGAACTAGACTGTGTGTTTCTTCAGTTATTTTAATGACCTCATCCACACCTCTCATAATGTGCAGCCAGCCATAGACAGGATGCTCCATAAAGTCTGCTGGACAGGAAGAAGGCACACGGCGTAAACGAAGACAAACCCTACAGGTCCTCAATCAATACGACTGCCATCAATATTCACCAGCTCACGGCTCTGATACCAACCTCCTGTTAGCTAACGAGTGTGTGCATGTGTGTGTTTAACAGTGTTTACATGGAAAACCAAAACAGAGTGGGGTACAATTTGCACTCAATATGGGATCGATTTCATTCTTTCTCATTTCTTATATCTAAAACAAGTTTAATTGGATCTCCCATAATGCTCACATGCCAAAAATGAAGACAGTGTGAACAGGTTCAAAATCTAAAGCGAGCAGCCATCCTCTGATAAATACAACAGCTACGCTATGATTGTTCTGATTCTCTTTGGGGTCTGTCAATCGCAAATAAACAGGACCAGGAAATCAATGTCTTCCCCTCGTCTCATCAGAATTGATTTGTCCAAAAAAGAGGTCATTGTCACGTTAGAAATTTAATGTTTAAACTGTCTTTTTTCTCCTTTGTTAACACTTTAAACAGATCAAAATTCAGTCTGTTATAGATTTCGATATACTGTAGGAAATAACAGCAAGACTTTGTACTTGTCTCCTGGCAGAGCAGAGTCCCATTTATAATGACTGCAGGTGAACTGTTGATGGGACTGTCCCCAGTGCATTTTCAAGAAGCAGAAGTCACTGAGCATTATGGCAGTTTTCTCTTCAGATGTACCTGAAATTGTTGTACAGTGGCTTCAGGATGGTTTTACCATTCTGAATCAAACTGGTTCAACTTCCATGGAAGAGAAAAACATTTGTAATTTTAGGAAAACAATTACATTTTGGATTTTTTAAAATCTAAGTCATTTCTGTCTTGCAAAAAAACAAAGGCATTTACCAGGGTGAAACACCATGAAAATTAATAACTTACTGCCAAATATAGTTAGTGTGGAGCACATTACAGCTACATACACGTGATCAAACTACAACACATTTTCACACAGAAACACAAAGACTTTTTTAAATGACAACAAATCCAAGGCTTTCACATTTTTGATTGTCTATTGTTGCATTTAAAACCCAGACGTGATACATGATACAAAAAGTGATGGGCTTTAGGTAAATGTTGCAGTGGGAGGTCTCTTGCTGCACGTCTGTCACAGCAAACCATGTGAAACTAACGCTACGGAAACTCCGGGGAGCCAAAAAGCGCCACTACACAAAAACTCAATTTATTTATTTTTAAATCGCCCACAACAAAAAATTTGAATGAATTTGTTTAACCGATTTATCACCGCGGCCTAATATAACTTATTAATTCAGTCGGTTGAGTTTTAATATTTTAATTTCCTTCTAATGTTTGAAGCTGCTCTGTTAAAATGTTATAAACAGAACATCCTGAGCATAATGTTGAAGGGTCTTGCCGACTTGATGACACGAATGTGTCTGCGTTGTGTTCCTAGTTTTCTGGACTGTCAGGATGAGCAGGTAACAGATGGGAGCCTGATCGCACCACCAGCTCTATCAGATTATTTTTCATTACCTCTAAACAAGAGTCAGGCGAATGTCCTGCAGACAGCATTATGTTAATACGGTTTCTTCTGCATTCCCAGCCTCCGGCTCCAGCATATGGACACACAGACTCTTCAAACCAAGATGAGGAAATACTTTTTTGATCCACAGTTGAGGGTAAGATGATGTTCACTTTTCATTCTATACATTCCCTCACTGACAGACCCAAACTTCCTCCAAATCATTTCCTTTCATGCTCAACAGATTCTAATGTTAAAGTTACTTTTATTTAACTTCTCTCTTTCATGTATTTGAAATTTTCTGGTAAGGCCTTGACAGGGTTGTGGAATGAGCTGAATAAAAGGGACAGAAGGTCGAGGCCGTTTGTTCCCAGCCACCGGTGTTAGACCAGCTGAACTCTGAATAAAACCAGCTCTCTGCTAACACTTGTTGTCTCGCTGACCCACTTTCCAGTAGAAGAGTTGTAAGAGCGCACTGGCTTTTTCCTTCTAATTATTTTATACAATTTTGTGTTCAGTGTTCTAATAATGGATTAGCTGGTGTGTGAGAGGCCATTAGTTTCCAGAAATTATGCTGGTTATCCTCACAGGAATATTGTCTTGCTCTTGAACAGTCCCAGGAAAGAGTGGAACAAGGTTGAGTGAAACGAGGCTGGTGGTCTAGATTCTTCAGGACTAATCATAATCTGCAGAAAGAAGAGGTTCAATGATGGCTTCCATTGTCCCAGGAACCATAATTACAATAAACTGCATCCAGAAAACAGTCATGTTCTTCATCAGCTTCTTCCAAGTTGATCCATACATGGTGAATGTCCAGGGCTTCACATCAGAGATGACCACCAGGTCCTCACACTGCAGTCTCCTTTCAAAAAGGTAGATGCATCAGTCACGGTATCTACAAACATCCTGACTGCATGATGGCATTCCTGAAATTCCTCATCTGACAGAAGAACAGGGGAGTGAGGGGTTGACCTGGATGAGGACATTCTGAAGCTGACACACATCTTTTAGCTCACAGCATCCATGACTAGTTAGATCATTCTGTTAGAACAAGTGAAGAACAGCAGCAGGTAGTTCCAGAATCCAAACTAAAACTTTACTAACCAGAAAGGGTGACATTCACTACTGATTAAGAGGACCTACCAAGGACATGAAAACCAGGAACAACTGAAGGATCTGACAAGAGAACAGGAAGTGTATGTGCCGGGAGAGGCGGTGCTACAGAGGAGAGGGGTGTGGCTAACGACTAATGAAATGTCCCAGGATGAGTTTTCTAATGTAACCCTATTCAAACTCAGATTTGTATTTAAAATCTATAACAAGGTTCCAACATGTTGAAAACCTTCACTTTTAGGTTTAAGTTCCTGATGAACAACGATATACAGTGTTTAGTCTTTTTTTAATGTTACACTACAGACTGGCTCCTGAGGCCTGCGTAGTGAGAGCTCTTCATTAACACAAACTGATAAAAAGAATGAAATAATAATGTTTAAATCAGAGTGTCTGAAGCAAAGAATGTTAGTATCAGTGAGCAGAGCTTTGAGTGGAGTCAACAACCAAAGTTAGTTTTCTCTCAATTTGTTTTCTAAGTAGAGATGATATACAGTCCCATACGATTCATCACTGCTGATCATTTAGTCATAATTTGATGATTTTACTTTATATGAAATTATAAATACATTTTGGTTTGATAGAATTTATAATAGATTGCAACTGATTACAAATAATTTACAAGCTCAAATCTGTTTTAAATACAATGTAGAATTTTAAATTTCATCACAATTATTATTTCCTCTCTTTCTCTGTGAAGGATGTATTTGATATTTTATTGTTTTAAAATAATCAAATTTAACTTGAAAAGCAGAAAATTAACTTAATTGTACAAACGATGATTGTTTTATTCCTAACAAACACTAAATCACGAACAACAATAGTTTAATTACATGTTAGTTTCTCTCACCAGTTCTGCTGCTGCTGGTTGATGATGAATGAGAATCAGAGGGAGAGTTAACGGAAGTCTGTCCCAGGAATGTTTGTCCTACTGCTGCTAACAGATAGCAGCGCGACATTGTGAGTCTTATCAAGTTTTCCATCTTGTTTCTTATTGAATCCTAACTTTGGATTTGTGTGTCTTTAGGCTCGTTGCATATCTCACCTGTTGCTTAGCTTCCCTCCATTTAGCGGTTGTCTAACTGCGTCTGCGCAGTGAGTGCTGCACGCGCCACTCGGCTAATGTACGTTCTAGAAAAACAAACGCAAATATACTGGTGGTGCGTTCAATGCGCCTTGAAAAATCAGGACATAGCAGATTATCTATGAAGTATTTGTTTCTACAGACGAGACACGCTAAGAAAAATATATTAAGCTGTCAGGTGTGTCCGATGCACAAAGTAGCTACTACTACTACTACTACTACTACTACTACTGTCATTTAGCAGACGCTTTTATCCAAAGCGACTTACATTGAGAGAACATACAAGCAAGAATTCAAAGAGAAGGAAAAAAAATATAAGGACGCGGACTGTTTGGAGTCCAGTTTAATTCCGACGCTGATACATCAAGGGTATCAAAATTTTTTTTTTTTTTTTTTTTTTTTAGTGAGAGATAAATTCTCAAATCGCTATCATAAATCATAAATTAATCCTACATTAAGACTGAAAGTGTTCTTTAAAGAGGTGAGTCTTAAGTCTGCTCTTAACCGCTAGCTACCGGTGCAGGTGCATATCTAATGTAATGAACGAACCACCGGTTCAAATCCGTAAATCTCTCCGTCATAGACCTGTTCATGGTTTATACACGTTATCAGATATCAATATTTTTTATTTAACAGTGGTTAAAAATGAAAGTGAGAGAGGAAAAGTTTAGGATCTTGTAAAACAAAATAGACAAACATTTGGGTTGGGTTCGGTTGGGTTCTGGGTGAGGTTTAGGATTCGGGTTATGGTTAGTTTTGGAGTTCTTATAAAGTGTCATTTCTCAATGAATGCATAAATTGATCTAAATGGAGCAGACTGGTTGAAAAAATCTAACCAGCCTCTTCTGTTCACAAAAGCAAGTTTTATGTGACCCTTGATTTAAAACATTTTTCAAGCCATTTGAACATGTTTGTATATAATTAAATGAGGCTCAAAGCAAAACTGCGTGGTGGTTGTTCTCCCACAGACTAAACCCAGGTGTGTTTGGTTTACTGGGGACCCTAATTGGCCCCACAGATATGAGTAGGCCGATGTGTTGTTGTTGTGTGTGTTGTTCATCTCTATGTGGTCTGCTGAAGAACAGGTAACCTGTTCAGGTGTAAACCCCGCCCACCCCCATACACAGAGAAAACGCTAGGCCTAAAACATTTTTTTCTCTTGGTATTTCTTTCCTTACCTCAAACAATTGGTATAACTGTATTTTAAGGTAATAATTACAATAACATAGTTGACTGAAACTAAATGTAAAAATGTTGAAATATTGATTTAAAACTCACAGATTTGACCCTTTATACACTTTTTAGATATAATTCAAAGGGAACTTGCTGGAATATTGAAAGTGATACAGGACTGTGATTTGCACTGTAAAGGGTTAAAGCATTTGTGGTCCTCGTGTCCCATTTTATCAGCCTCTCCTCCTTATGGCTCATTATAATTGAAGCAGTAATCTAAAAGTGGAGCTGTGATTTGAGATTCTCTGATCAGGAGCAGACAGAAAGGCATTTGGTCGTTATGGCAGCTACTAAATGGTAAGACAAAGATGATAGCAGCTTTCTGCTCTTAATCTTTTTCCCCTCAGTGTCTCTGCGATACGTTCTTCTGTCTGGATTATGGACCCACAGCTTTTTAAGTAAGACTTTATCTCTCAATTCCCACAGCAGTTAAAGCCAAAGGAGGAGATCACAGTCTGCCACCCAAAGCCATCTTCTCACCCACACACCCACTCCATGTGTGCGTTTCCTGTCTGTCTCCACTGTAAGCGCACAGACATTATCTCAGTTTAAAGGCTGGGGGTCAACTGCTAATTTTTCCACTGGAGCTCTTAATCTTTCCTGGCATCCATTATGGAGCCACAGACTGAAAGAGATTGGTGATAATTAGACGAGGAGAGGGAAAACATTTTAACAGAACATCTGATGGTTATAAAACGATAACTACAGAGGAAAACGCAGGGTGGAAATACAGCTGTCCTAATGACAACTGCAGCAAAAGGTACAGAAATAACATGTACAGCAGCACGGCATTCTGGGAAACTGTTTTAACTCAATCCAAACTAAAAACAGTGACGTGAGCAACAGTCAGATGGTCTGAATATTGTGTCCTTATCAGTAAAAATAAAACATCATTCATAACCAGTAAAAGACATTTGCTCTTGTATTTATTGCACATTACTCCAGAAAAACAACATAATTATTAGGAAGTAGGTGAAGAAGATAAACATATTTAAAGATAAACAGAAATGAAATGACGTGATGCTCTGCAGTAGACTGGAGGACTTCTGCAGGGTCCTGTGATGGACTTCAGGTGGTTCAACAGCCTTTCAAATGATTTCATGACCCCAGATGTCGGGGGGGGGGCGGTCTGGAGTCAGATGGTGGAGGTTTTGAGGTAGGATAGTGTGAGGATCTTTGCTGCTGGTGGTGGTGAGTGGAACTAACTGTCTTGCAGGGCGTGGCAGCAGAGGATCATTGATGTCAGGTGTGGATCGTTACCCAGCTCAGGAGAGCTGGGTACTTAAGCAGAGGAGGAACAAGAGACAGACGCCAGTTTGTTCCGCAACTTTACGTGGTACAGAGTGGCAAGTGAGCAGATTATTCAGAGTGTGTTTTGCAGTAATTAACCTGCCTTCTTTCCCTCATGTTCAGCCTGCTGTCCTGGAGCTCCTCTCCTGACAGCATAACCTCCAGCGTGGATATCGAATCGCTCATAGTGAGGATCGGCTCAACACGGGAACTTCCTAGAGCTCCGTTGCGGTGCTACGCGACCAGCTCTCTCCCTCTGGCTCCCTGTCTGTCTCTGGCTTCCTCTGGTCCACACCTTCCCGGTCACCGTTCTGCTGTCACCCCTGTCGCNGTTTTACTGAGACACGGCTAAAGGAACATATCCTGGACTCTGCCTGGCTTTCAAACAATATGAGCAGACAGAGATTTGAAGAGGAGCTGCAAAAGAAAAGGAGTTTGTCAGCTGATCACATCTGCAGTCACCTGTTGGGGGCGGAGCATCAGAGCAAGTGACATGAAGAGGCTGAACAGATGGATAAGGAGGACTGATTCTGTCCTGGAGACTGAACTGGAGTCTCTTGAGTTGATTGTCCAAAGGAAGATGAAGAACATGATGGAAAACCCTCATCATCCTCTTCAGAACACAGTAACTCAACAACAGAGTGTCTTCAGTCAGAAGATTCTTCATAATCCGCTGCAGCACAGACCGCTACAGGAGATCTTTCCTGTCCACACCTAGAACCCTCTACAGGAGATCCTTCCTGTCCACACCTAGAACCCTCTAGAGGAGATCCTTCCTGTCCACACCTAGAACCCTCTAGAGGAGATCCTTCCTGTCCACACCTAGAACCCTCTAGAGGAGATCCTTCCTGTCCACAGCTAGAACTCTCTACAGGAGATCCTTCCTGTCCACACCTAGAACCCTCTAGAGGAGATCCTTCCTGTCCACAGCTAGAACCCTCTAGAGGAGATCCTTCCTGTCCACAGCTAGAACCCTCTAGAGGAGATCCTTCCTGTCCACAGCTAGAACTCTCTATGGCTCCCTGAAGAATAACTGAGCTACAGCAACACTTGAATTTCCCTTCGGGGATTAATAAAGTATTTTTGATTTGATTTGATTTGATTATTATTATTTTATGTCTTGTAAATAAACCACTTTTATTGCTGAATTAGGTTTTGTTATATAATCTTTAAAATTTGGAGTGTTAGTTGATAATATAATATAATATAATATAATATAATATAATATAATATAATATAATATAATATAATATAATATAATATAATATAATATAATATAATATAATATAATATAATATAATATAATATATAAAGAAAAGTATCAATAAGAACCTACAACTATGAAAGAAAAACTGCTTTTCTTTTAAAAATCTATTATTCTATAAATGATAGGGGTTGTTATTTATCAGCAAAGACAAAATACAAACCCTGACAGTTTGTTTATTAAAAAAAAAATAATAATGTCTTTAAAAATAAGCCACAATGTCTGTGACAACAAGAATCTGTTAGAATGGATGAATAAAATCAGTGAATGTATTCATTATAAATCTCTTCCAAACAATACAATTAATTAAAAAAATATTATCAAATAAATGAACATTTTTAAGTCTCACATCAGTAAACACTGAAACACTCATAAAAATAAACAAATAATTTATCCAGCTCAGGATAATAAAAGACTGAAGCTTCAGCTGCAACACATAATAAGAAGGAATGTGCAGCACCAACAGCCAAAGGCCACATCGTAACAATTAAGGAAAGGCCAAATACTAACAAACTGTTAGACATTAATTATTTAGACATGGAGGGAAAGCACAGTGTGGCATTTTTGGTTTACCGCCATCAACAAACTTATTAAACACGGTGTTAAAATTCAATTAAACTCTATTAAAATGTGAGATGGTTACTTTTCAAAACACAAATAAACCTTTGGTAATGTGAGTAGTGATAACTTGATCTCCTCCCAGTTTTTATCTTGATGGACACGCTGCCGATCTCAGCGTCCAATCGGCTTTGAGCAGGAAAATCAGCAGGTAAAACCAGCCATTTCCTCTCATCCCGTTTGCATTCATTACCTATCAATATTTATGTGTTCGGCAGGCAGCATCCTCAGTCCGGTGTTGAATAAGACATGCCTGGTATTGATCTTATGGAGGAACGGCGGTATCTACTTTAACTGAATAAAGGAGCTGATGGCCTCGGGTTAATGGGCTCATTCATGTTAATGCTCAGAGACGCAGGCTGCATTTAAAACATGATGCTTGCAGAATTAACGTCCAGTTAGACTCATTATTATGATAATAAACAGGTTAAATTCAGACAGTCCAAATATACTAGCAAAGTAGCAAATGCAGACTTCTTAAATAAATAGTTTCCTGGATGAACACATCTGTACTGATAACCTGCAGCACTGATCAAGAGTTTCATCAGCTCCTGCAGTTGAAACCACGCCTAGCATGCTGCTAGCTAAAAGCTATTAGCATAACGCCTAGCATGCTGCTGCTAAAAGTTGTTAGCATAAGACGTAGCAAACAAGAAGAGAGAACGTCTGATGTTACCATGCGCAGCGGGGTAGGAAACAGTATAACTTGCAACAGTATAACAGTATAACTAATAGGCTAGTTTGTTAGCCAATCAGAGTCCAGCAAATAGGGTACTCTTGGAAGCCTGACGGAACCAGCTGAATTTTAACGCAGACAGATTGAATGGTCTGTTAATCAGTGTTTCCTGACGTTTTTTAGATATAAAATGTTTCATATTACTGGTTAATACTTAAGAAATAACCACAAAGTCCTGAAATTTGTACGAAATGACCTCTTTAAAACAAATATTTTGAAGATATCAGATCATCGCTACATAAACACGTCTGTCTCATTGAGCCACATGGATGTTTTTAAATTACAAGTTACATTTTCTAAATGGGTTTATCTCAGTCTTTTGTAACCTCCCAGAAGTATCAGCGGTGAGGTTGGATGTCTTCATGACTAATAAATGCCCAACGAGCTGTTTATTATCAGAAATTAATGGATGACACATTGGTGTGAACATCCAACCTGTAGTCCATTAATTTCAGATAATGGACAGCTCATTGGACATTATAGCGCTTATACCTCGATCACTTACAAGAGACATGAATATTAAATCAATTATTAATACAATAATGTTTTTTACAGTTAAAATCTTAAGGTTTTCACAAGA
>SSNP01000200.1:642882-655382 GCA_006937955.1 Pachypanchax playfairii | reverse complement strand
CCTGTTCGGTCTTTTCCAGGCTCATTGACTCTGAAAATGACTTGAGGGTGCAGTTTTGTTAGCGTGACTGAACATGGTGCAGGAAGTCGAGCACGCAGCTGCAGTACGGCATGTTTGATCAGCCCTGGCAGAGCTCGTCTCTCTGCACATCAATATCCTGTTGATATTTCTCAACCTCAAGTATCTCCTTCTCTTGTAGTTACATGTAAACATAATATCCTGTTTACTATAAATCTGATTATTTCTCACCACAGGGTGAGGAAATCTAAATGTGTTTGCTTCTCCATATCAGATTGGGATTCGTGTCTTATCTCGCTTACGAGTGTGTTTGTTCTCTACATTCAAATCACTCTGCTTGACGCACTGACCCTCATTTGGTTTCAAAAATCTCAGAAATATGAATGAACTTTAGATATTTTTGTATAAAAAGATCCAATCAGAAGAGACAAAGTTCTAAATAAAATAAAAGCTCAATTTAAAGTGGCTCTCCTTTAGAATCTCATCTAAAGCGCGTCGCTAAGCGGCGTTAGCTTCAACAACTAGCTGGATGTTGGAATTTTAAATGTCTGATTGATTTTGTGGTTTTGAAGGCAGATTCATCTTCCAGAGCTGCAGATGTTTGGAGTTCAGACTGATCTGTTGGAATCGGAACATTTGACAGCAGCCACGTTACAGTCCAGCTGATGTAAAACACAACAGGTCAACAGCAGAGATCAGCTGTTCACAGACTCTGACACCAATCAACATGTCTTGGTTGGCACCGACCTTAAGATCAGCTCAGGACATCTCTAATCATTTATCATTACTGTATCAATTATAATTACAGATAAATGAATGTATTTGTATTTCTGAACTGAAGCGTCTTCTTGCAGCTTGTAATCAAGCTGACAAATCCAACTAATTACTTTGCAAATCTCCTCAAACAAAATATTAAACTCTGACTTTCCTGATGATTTAAACTGAAACTTACAGTTGGAAATAATAACCATGAAAAATGTTATTTATATTAATCACTTTGCTAAAGTAATTTCATGTTTTTATTATTCAGCTTGAAAGGAATAAAACTTGAAACAGTATCTGTTAGTTCTGAATTTTCGGAGTCTCGTCAGGATATTTGCTCTGCTAGTGTTTTTTCTTTTCTCCCATCAAAGCCTCACAGATGATCCTTTGGCTAAAATGTTGAAGAATCCCATGAAGACAGAGTTCAGTACATCTTCAGTGTGCCATGCTGGCAAGGAGATCCCATTAAGCTCAGAAAGAGATTACTGAATCATCATTCTTTCCAACAATAATCAAGTCCCAAATGTTCACTTGGCAGAGACACTGAGAGCACCTGGTTGTTCTGAAAGCAGCAAAGGGAGAAATTAGTTGAATGTCAAACAGCTGGCGTTCAGTAAAGGGGGGGGGGATCGACACTGTGTGCTCTGCATAGCTGACACTCAAAGAATTCAGAGTTTGCATCATGGGATGAGACCTTTAGAAAGTGGGGACAGATGTCTGGGCGGGGGGGCGGGATCTACAGACCAGCCACCCAGTGGCACCGTTTGTCCTCCAGCAGAAGGTGAAACTACAGTTTGTCAAAACAACTGCAGTGAAAAGTGCTGATATACACTAAAATATATAATATCTAATAAACAGTTCAATAGAATTATCAGGCTGTTATTTCCCGTCTGCAGGAGCATCAGCTGGTGAACGTCCTCAGTCATCAGGTCAGACTCACTAGAAAACAACAACTTTTTACTTGTTTCTTCTGTCTGAGAAGTTTCTTCAGTTCTACATGTAACCTGCAGTTTCCAGTTATTAAGCTGTAATAAACGACCCCCCCCCCCTTCCCTTCATGAGGGTCGTCAGTCTTTGTCTAACTGAGATGTTTTGGTCACATGACTGAAGGTCTGAACTGGAGAATCAGATTCATCATGTAGGTTCCTGGGAGTTGGAATCAGAAGCTTCTTCTGTTCAGAGATGATAAAGATGCTTCTTTTACTACTGCAGGTGGACTTCAGAGTCTGGACCTGAGGACTCGTCTCTCCTGTACTGGTGAAAATGTTTGTTTTGTCTTGTATAAAGATCTGAACATGCAGGAACGACACCACTCAGCTGCTGTTATGGAAACTCAGAGAGATTCTCTCAAACTACTTCAAGGTTTCTAAGCTTCAGTTTAATATTCAGATTTTATTCCTTTCTGACTGAGACACTGGAGTTCTGATGTCTCTGAAGACCTAACTCATCCTTAGGTCCTGTAAAAGTCACACAGGGAAGCTTTATATGTTATTAAATGTTTAACCAGGTCCAGTATTCAGGATTGAAAAGCAGTTTTTGTGATACATCTTGTGTTTGAGAGCCTTTTATCTTTAAACACATCAGTGATGCTCCATCACCAATGAGCTCTCCATCCTCCTACAGGCAAGTCCACCACACAAGACCTGCAGAGTTTTAATCTCACCTTAGCTTTAAGAAACTAGCTAATACATCCCTCCTCTTGACACATGCTGCAGTAACGAGATAATCAATGGAATTCCCCACCTGTCACGAGTTTTAACACTGCGGCTGATCGTTTGTAATTTGGCTTTGTGTTGGATATAGTACGCTGTGATGGAGAATCCCATCATCTACAATAAGAGAATCTATTACAGCTGTGTTCTCCTCCAGCAGATAAATTACACTGTGATGAATGTGTCACATCCAACAGATTCAATCTGTTTATGTGCTGATGAGACCCCGCTAAACTCAAACTAACTTGTTGTTTTCATTTTCAACCCACGCTCAGAAAATCAATGACAATATTTTGTCAACAAGGAGCTGAAAAAAACGGAAAAATAAGACATTTTTCTGTGATTACAGCAAAATACTTTCATCTGAATTTGTTTAAAACTGAACACATGTTACAGTAACAACTACTGAAGTATTAGACACACTTTTTTTCTTACTTTGAATTCTGTGATTATTTATTTAGAGATAATATAAAAGTAAAATGAGTCTTTCTGGAGCATCAAATCTGCCAAAATCTTAAGTTATTCATAGTAAATGACTATAATTTGGAGTTGATGGGCTGTATTATGTTATTGTAGATGGAACATCATGAGCACGTGTCTGGATTAGTGAACAGGAACATGTGTGTTGAGTTCAAGCTGGAGGTCCTGCAGCGTGACGCTCCACCAAGACGTGGAGAAGACGTTGTGAGACGTCCAGATCCAGATGGACAAGCACGTGATGTTAGCCAGCAGGACATAGTAGCTACGTTTACATAGGCACATTTAATCGGAATAAACGCCCAATCGGATAAAAAAGACGTCATGTAAACATGTCAACCCGAATGTTTTGATCCGATGCAGCCTGATCAGAATGAAATTTACTTCCGATCGAGAGGGGTGGTTTTGTCCGATCTTCATTCGGATAGACGTGCATGTATACACCCATTCGGAAAGAAAGGGGGAAAAGAGCTCTTTGCGCATGCGTACAACTTCAGCGTGACGTCTTTCTGCTTTCGCAGACCCAAGTAGAAAACATAGCGGGAGGTAAACAGAAGTGGTCTGCTGGTGCAGTCATCCTGTCATCCTGCTCTCCTCTCCTGTGGTGGAGGAGCAGTAGTAATATGTATTCAGCCGCTAGCTTGGTTAATGCGACCAGTAAAAACCCAAACATAAAGGTAATCACCCGCAGAAGGTCCATATTGGGGATAACGTGAGTCAGATCGAGCACACGATGGGGCGGGAAAGACGTGCAGAAAGGACGGAGTTTGTTTACTTTTTTTTCTTCCCCCGGAAAGACAACTCGCTGTGCGCATGCTCAACTCATTTAACCTGATTGAGTGCTTGGTGCATGTGTACTCATGGCATGATCAGATCATTTCAGTTAGTGTCCATGTAAACAGGGATTTGGGAATTCAGATCGACCAAGATTTTAATCAGATTGGGGAAATTTGGCGCATGTAAACGTAGCTANGGTCCAAATACTAGACAGTAGTATTTCTTCTTTTTTAGAGGGGGGGTAGAAAAACATGCTTCACTTTGTGTTTCTCTTGATACGACTGAATCAAATGAATCTGTTTAAAGTTCTTATAATGACAGACAAAAGAGAAACCCCATAAACCATATGAATAACACGTCACCGGAGACGAGAGGACAAAACTACACAAACACCGATTGTTATAGCTCCTCCTCTTTAGTTAAAGCTATAGTGCGTAACTTTTACATGTTCGTTTCAGCCAAGCCACTATCAGAGGAGATGACACAATGCAGATTAAGCCGATCGGCTCCTCAAACATCTCACGGTATTTTTCAATATATATCATTTTTACTTTGCGTGTCGACCGGCGACATTCCCGCGCTGTCGCGCAGGAAATTACATCTTTTACATCACAACGAGCGGAGAGTCTCGTAGCAGGAGATCATTCACTAACCTGTCAGTTACAAATTAGCAGCTTGTCTCCGTTTGTAATAAGCTATTTGTGTTTCTGCGGAAAATAAATAAAAATTACAATAATTACCTCTTCCGAAGAGTCCATCTTTTTTCAACAGCTGTTCTTATTCAAACAGAATAAAAATGTTGTGGAACCTCGAATCACAGCGGCAGAGAGATAGCGGTTGGGGGAAGGGGGGTGGGGGGGGCAGGTGGGCGTACGTCATATGGAAGCGCCAGCTTCATTGTTGTAATAACACAAAATTCCGCTAGGGGGCGACAGAAGTTACGCACTATAGCTNGTGTTTCTCTTGATACGACTGAATCAAATGAATCTGTTTAAAGTTCTTATAATGACAGACAAAAGAGAAACCCCATAAACCATATGAATAACACGTCACCGGAGACGAGAGGACAAAACTACACAAACACCCAGTGTTATAGCTCCTCCTCTTTAGTTAATCGCTGAAAAAGTGAAAGCCAAAACATGTCTCTTTTAGGTGTTTCTGTTTTTTAATTTGTAATGTAATTATCACTTTAACTGAGTTATTAGTAGGTAAAACCCCACAAAGAAAAGAAAACTGTGATTAAAGGCGTCCTTAATGTGCTGATGTCTGTCAGAAACGACCCACATTTCACTGGAACCCATTTAGAGAAGAACTTTACTCACAGAACAAATTATTTTCATCAAATCTTAAAGAAGTGATCAAATTTAAAAGTCTTCAAAAACAGCCCACTGATTTCCTCTAATGGTAAACCAGTCAGCTCGTGTAGTGATGGTCCAAATAAATGAGTTAAGTTACAAAATATTTTATGAGCCACACAAACACGCCGTGAGACTTGGAAAACATGTTTTCCTCTAGAGATCAATGTTCTCAGGTTTTGTAGAAATAGAAATAATTTAAACGAGCTGGTGTGCAGCTGCTGGTGGTGCGAAGCACAAACGTGTAACTCAGTAAGCTACAGGGAACATCAGCCAGTCAGTGAGCCAGTTAGACTCAAACTAGTCCATCACATACCCAAAAGACCACCAACCCAAACAAACTCACGCTCCGTGGAAAGATCCCGACAGCTTCTGTGCCTCAGTGGCGATCATGCTTCCACACACGCTCCGTATATTTCTTCATTTAAGACTTTTATTTTGAATCTGTGAGATCCTGAGACAAACAATCCCTCCATCCTAACAGAAATCCGGCAGCTCGTCAGGAAGCAACACAACAACCTGCTTTATGAGTTTATGGTGCAACTCAGTAAAACTCTTCACTTAGTGCAGAACCTTAAACCAGTCAGCCGGTGAACCCATCAGACTGACAAGTTTTGTGCTCAGGGAGCATGACAGTGTTTCAACTCACCAATTACAGTGAGACAGTAGTAAAGCTGTTTGTTAGCTTGGCTCTCAGCCACGCTATAAGTACCACTATCGATCGACAGAGACACAGTAAGCACATGATGAGAGGGAGCACAGAGAGGGGAGAAAGATGCACAAGGCAGATTTCTGCTAACCTAATGGTACATCCAGTCACCATGAAGCTCCAGATGGTTTATTGTTTCTGTGTTTGTCTGTTTGTGAAAACTTCCTGCAAAAACAGGCCTGAGACGACTGAGACGTGTCAGAGTTCTTCTCTTTGATCAATCATCTAATTATCACCGTGTGGAGACACGAGATCGAAGAAATGCAGACAAAGGTTTGAAAAATATACAGGAAAACAGTGTAAATGGGGTTTAGCAACAATTAAATATAACTGAGATACAATTCAAATAAAAACTGAGATAAAGAAACATTTCAGGCTTTTACAGCTCAGTTTATGTTAATGAGCATGAAGCTAATGAAGCCTGGATACTTTTATTTTCTCTTAAAAAGAAACCACAAAATAAACGATTATCCACAAATTTTAAACTAACTACAGCAGACAAAACGAGCTCTGTGGTTGTAATGCACTTAAATATGCAATAAACTTAATGTTGCAGTGGTCGTATAATTAAATTCACTTATCACTCCATGTTTTACAGCTCAAATCTGGAAACAACAGAGACTTTATGAATCAGGAGTGTCAGAGCCCCATAAAGGAACAGTCCTTCTTTATTCTTAAGTAAAATAAATATTATTAATTAGAATTAGAAATTAATTATTTTATTATTAGTTATTTAATATGTGGTGACAAAAAACAAAACAAAAAGAGACGTGTCCTCAGATGTGTCTCCTTCAAACTCTACACCACATGATGAACCATCAGGACACAAAGACCCGTCTCATCGTGATGAGCACCGAGATTTTGGGAAGTCTGATGAGATAAAATGGAACTTGTATTAAAGTGTGCATCCTGTTACATCGGGTGTGAAACTAACATGGTATTTCATAAAAATATTATCCAATCAGTCCAACACGGTGGTGGTGGTGTGATGGTCTGGGCTGTTTAATGGAACTGGACCATCCTGAAGAAGAACGTCTGAATGTTCTTGACATTAAACTCAACAGCATGAGTTATACAAAATCTCTGATTACTAAATCATGAATTTGGAGAGGCCTAGCTGAAGTATAGACATAAATCTAATAGATGTGCTATAGTATGATGTTAAACAGGCCCTTCACGCTCAAAAACCTCCAACATGGCTGAATTATAATAATTCTTTCTGCACATGAGAGGGATGAAACTCCTCCACAGTGAAGTAAAGGTTTGATTGACATCACTGGAAAGAGCAGTTGTTAGTTTTTAGGTTTAGGCAAATACTTTTTCACAGCTCTATAGATCCTTTATTCATATGA
The DNA here is from genome assembly GCA_006937955.1 of Pachypanchax playfairii. Classification (NCBI taxonomy): domain Eukaryota; kingdom Metazoa; phylum Chordata; class Actinopteri; order Cyprinodontiformes; family Aplocheilidae; genus Pachypanchax; species Pachypanchax playfairii. Next base: position 648,220 of record SSNP01000200.1, on the reverse strand, counting down.
AATCTTTGCACAACCAGATTTCTATTCCATCACCTTCATATTTACCCTCTTGATGCTCGTCTGTAGCTTCCAGATACTTCAGATCATGTTGGCTTCAGGTCTTAAATCTCATATTTACCTTTTTATATTCTGTATTATGTTTAAAGATTCTGTGTATCACTGTGTGGAAAAACTAACAAATACTTCCTGGTATACTCTCAACTATGGTTTAAGTACATGTTTGAGAGATTGTATTAGTGAAATATTTAACACTATATATATACTGTATATGTATATATGTCATTTTAATTTTCATCTCAGGTCTGTATTTCAGGACATTAATTGAATTATTCTTATGTTTTTATTACATTTTAAATAATAAAATCAAAACTTTTGTGAAATGTCATATTTTGTATTTACTGTGTAGATCTACAGCAGACAGGTCAGTTCTGTTAAGACTTCATGTATCTGATACATGTAGTTATTTTTGACTTTCCAGTGCAGACAGAAAAACATTTAATACTCACAGCCAGGAGTATCTGCAGCGAGGAATGAGCCACTTCTATGAACTGAAAGTCCATCAGACAGCCAGATACAGATATATATCGATGGTCCTCAGGTGCCCAGGAGGGAGGAGGGGTGATGGGGGTCACCCTGCACCCAGGGCCGTTCTCCATCCACCAGGAGCGATGCATGGACAGGTTGAACGTCAGGACGAGGTTAGACTCCTGGGAAGGCAGACAGACAGACAGACAGACACACAGAGAGAGAGAGAGAGAGAGAGAGAGAGAGAGAGAGACAGGTGAGTTGAATTACAGCCGCAGACAGACGACACACACATCGTGGTTTGATCAAACCAGAATGTGGTAGAAGAGCTGAAAATAGACAGGAAATGTGATACGGGATCACTTGGATTAGATGCAGATACAATATAGACATTAGTAGTAGAAGAAGAAGAGAGGAGAAAAATGAGAGAAGGTCAAAATGAGAACATCGCAGAAAAATGGAGAGTGTTGGTTGTCCTCATGTATTTATAGCTGCAGAGAAGAAGAGAGGTTTTCTGTTCTCGTGTCATGAAACATACTGCTGCTTCAGTTTCAACTACTGAAAACTTCTTCTGATGTTTTCTCAGGAAAGTAATTAGAAAACGATGCAAGTCAGACATCACATTACTGTGAATTTGGAAACTTTAACAGATAAATCCAAAAATATAAACACCAGTTCACCCCTCTGACCCAGATTTAACTGTTTCTATAAATACAACCATTATTATGTGGCAAGTTATTTATTATTATTATTATTATTATTATTATTATTATTATTATTATAGCTTATTGTTTGCTTTATGCAGCGACAGGTTGCAAATATCAATCAGCTGACCTGCTATTACATTACAGTATTTCCTCTGCAGTAACGGAGCAGTAAACCTGTTTTAATGTGCAAACATGAAGGAATCCACTTGGTAAAAGGATCTGTAGATTTAGTGTATATCATACATGTTGGCTCAGGGTTTGTCATATAAAACAGGTCAGATGTTCTTTTAAAGAACTCGTGCTTGTACTAAAATATCCCAGAACATTATGAAAGTTGTGTTTTCTTGTGTTTCATGTCACTGAAATCAGAGATAAAAGAAAATTGTGTCAGTTTGTTCATAAAGAAGTCAAAGCTTTAACTTTCAACCTGAGATTTCCCCAAATCTTTAAATCTTAATTCAAATGAAGAGCCAGTTAATGATCAACATTTTGTTCTACTATTTAAAAACCCTCAACCTCAAACAGACGTGACTCTTTAACCTCCATCCAAAAATCTCTTTATTCACCACGTTCTCATTCTATTAATTTACTTTGCAGCCCATCTTCAACCCCCCCCCCCCCCCCCCCCCTCCATCTCTTTCCTCATTGGCCTCTCTTTTTCAGCTTAATGAGTAAATGCCTCATTAGCACAAAGCTCTGATTAATGCCATCTCCCCTTGTTGTACTCCTCTTTTTAATGAGTGAAATCTTTCTAAATTTCTCTCTCTTGCTTCTTCTTTGCTCTCTCTCTTTCTCTCTCTTCCTCCCTTCATGTCTTTCTCCCCTCCCTATTTTTATACCCCTCTTCCTCACAGCTCTCCCACTTCTGAGCTCATGTTCTTTATTCTGGTTGTCACCGTTCTTGCTCTCTTTTAAAAAGGGCTGTGGAGGGTGTGGAGGGGAGGGGGGGGTGTAATTATTTTACTGAGGTATCATCCATCAGTGCTTCTCTAATGAGCCTCTTTAAAAACCACACACATGTGCGCAAACAAATGTAATCCATTGCTAAAAGCTGAATTTGGCTAAATGTCATTTATTCCAGGCTGAATGCAGAGCTGCTAATTCTGCTAAATTCCTTCAGTTTGTGAAGGTAATGAAACAGGATTAAGAAGCGTAATCTGCCAGAACTCAGCCCTGCTGCTTCACGTTTAGATAAAACATTTATGGAGTATGACGGCAAACATGGTTAAAATGATGTGGAATCAGGCAAATCAAAACTTTTTATAAAAATATATGAATGTTTCTATGATCGAATGTTACCTGCATGAGCTTAACGAGTGGAACGACATGTAAACTATACAGGTGAAGTTTTAATGTTCCATTACAGATTATTTTATTAAACCTGCAAATCTTCAATCTCGACTTGTTAAAATTTGATAAGAAAACAGCAGAAAATAAATATTTATATAGATTAACAGTTCACTTGTTTTTAATATATTTCAATAACTATTTTAAAGATTAATATAAACTTAAAAAAAAAATTATGCCTTTATGAGAGCGCTGCCAGATTAGTCCTGTTGATGGCAAGTATTATTATTATTATTATACATTTTATTTAATATGTATTTAAACATTGCATCCAACATATAATTGTTAGACAATTGTTTAATAAAGAATATTTCTGATTATTATTTTCTTTATCGGGCTTTAAAAGTTTAAACTCAGCTGTTCTGATCTGATAATTCACATTAACACAAAAAACCTCCAAAACCCAAGATGCATAAAAGAAATGTTCAGATTTTTATTTTTTTCCACAGAACTTTTATTTGTGGTAACAAAAAGGAAATAATATGATAATAAAACAGAAACAAGCAGCAGATTAAAGTTACTGATATAAATTCCTAAACAGATAAAAGATGAATGAAGCTGCAGCTGTGTACTAGCAGAGATAATTACATCACTGTATTTAACTCAATAAGAAGTTGAATCTTCATTCAAAGTCAAACCTTATTAATCTGTTTGATGATGAATGAGATGTTTGGTTTGTGACATCGACTCTCGGTGATATTTCTGTGTGAGTTTTGTATTTAAGGCTGCCGTCATCTCGTTCCCTTCACAGTGTCTATAATTTCCTGTGTGTTAGGATCACGCTCTCGTACTCTCAGGTCTTTGTCTCTGACTGTGGGCTAGAGCTGCTTCAATGAGCCACATCTGTTTTCCCCTCTGCCTTCCTCTTCACCTCTCCTCTCTTGATGCCTGCGGCTGTCTCCCTCCCCGCCTCGCGCTCTCTCAATTTCCCCTCAATTTCCCACCTCCGTATTTTCCTTTGTCTTCCGCTCCCAAGAGGTAAAAGAATGAAGGGGAGAAAAAAGACCTTTCAGAAAGGTCTATTATCTGATTGCCTTATAGTCAACAAGGGAGACGTGAGGCCATTTTAATGATACCTGCAGCCGCGGAGAGTCTGGTTCAACATTTCAAATAACAACAAATTAAAATGAAACAAAACATTTTCTGTCACTCCAGTTAAAAAGTGAAGACATTAACTTTAAAAATGTTGCCTCTAGATGTGATTTTGTAATGTTTGTCTGTAAATAAGTTTTATTTTGATTTAAGTTATGAATTTACATGAAGTGGGAGGAGTTAACTTTAAGTATTCCAGCTCACTGTGAGCAGACGCTTCAGTCTGCTCTCATGTTGAGATGATGCTTGGCTCATCGACTCGTGTTGCTTCATGCAACTGTGTCAAAAATAGACATAAATTGTCGCCTTAGTGAAGTTAAGTGGTAAAAAAACCACGGCGGCGTCTTCTGGAATGATGAGCACCTTTCTAAGTGGCGGTGATCATCTCCTGAAAGGAACTGCTGTCCACGATGGAATCCACGTTCATGAAAAAGACACTTGGAGGTTGATGAAGAGTTCAGAATGATTTCAGTCAGTTCAGGTGTGAATGTAACAGAGCTGCTGTCTATAAACCCTGATTTAATGTTAAAAACTGTACAGTTCAGTCAAACATCTGGATGAAACAGAAACATCTGTGTTAATGATGGTTTTCAGGACATAAACACTCATCTGATATGTAAAATCATTTATTATAAGACACAGATGATGTCAGTGTGACGGACAGCAGGAGACACCTACAGCTCAGCTGCTGTAGAACGAAGATGTGATGAGAATCATAGTAAATATTAATAAATCATTTAAAATGTATTAGTAATTATTCAACATATTGTTTTTAGCTTGTAGTGAAGATGTTCATGTTTCACTGAGTAAAACAACGTGTTGTGACTTCTGTTACATCAGAGATGTAAATGATGCTGATGGCCTGCAGCGCTTCTTCATGTCTGAGTTTCTTCTTCTTCTTCTTCTCTATTTCAATTCATTGTATTTGTTCTAAAATAAAAAGCCCAGAGAGCAACAGACAGAGAAACATTCAAGCTAACACGTGGACGTCCGTTTGACGGGTGACTTGTTGTTGTGGCGGCGTGAGGGACTGTTTGATGTTCTCTGGTGATTCAGAATGAACATCTAAACCCGGTTCTTGCAGAGTTTTAACGATACATGTGTTGCTGTTGAGATGAACATCTCTAAATATTTAGGCCTCGTTGATACGGTCATCTAGTAAAACATCAAGAAAAAGGTTCGACCAACAAGTCAGAGAAAAACCACATTTTGAACTTTACAGTCAAGATGGAAGTATGTAGAAAAAACAACCTTTATTAACAAAACCAAAGCAAAAAGGCTGCAGACGCAGGAAATGAAGCGCTGGAAAAGCCTGGAAGTTCTAAAACATTTAACATTTATCTGATAAATAAAGAGAGGGAGAAACAGACTGTGTGTAACAAATCAGACACAATATGAGAAACCAAACAGATAATTAAATATTAGAACATATAAAAAATAAAAGAATAGAAAATCAAGTAAATCTGAACTTAAACAATAATGTTACACGTCCTGAGAGATTCCACAGACACCAGCTGATCATCCCACTGAAAACTGATGAAACAGGAACATCTTATTTAGTCTAAAGTCATTTCTTGACTCTATTTAACTACAGCTCTTTCTCTACATGCAGATCTTTTCTATCATTTTCTTCATTCAGCTCTGTCTGTTATTTCACACCAACACAA
>SSNP01000200.1:615382-630382 GCA_006937955.1 Pachypanchax playfairii | reverse complement strand
ATGAGGTATGAATCTCGAGCTTAAACTCAAATTACTGTCAAGCCAGGGTGAACACCTTATCTTGCCTCTGGGCCTCTACAGGGAGCTCGTGAAAGGCAAAAATACATGTTAGATAGAAAAGTTCCATCAAATATAAAAAGTTAAAAAGCAAAAGAAAAAAGGTCTGAAGATCTGATCTTCTACAGCACTTCATCAGCCACGTCTCAGTCAAAAGTTAAACGTGACGTGTTAGTCTGAGTGTGGACAACCTTTGGGATGCTGATGAAAACAAGAACCTCTTCTCATATTGCAGTTAGTTGATGCACCACATTACCGTAACTATTGGGACATCCCTCCAAACCCTTCAGGTCAGGAGCTCCAGGCGCTTCCATGGTTACAGGTGGATAAAATCAAGCACCTGCATAGAACCTGAGTGTGGTACCATGACAGGATGCAACAAGTCCTCTCATGAAGTTTCCTCAACACTAAATGTTCCACAGTCAACTGTTTACCATCCATCCGTCCGTCCATCCATCCATCCATCCATCCATCCATCCATCCATCCATCCATCCATCCATCCATCCATCCATCCATCCATCCATCCATCCATCATCATTGGGTGAGGGGCGGGGCTACACCTGGACAGGTTGCCAGTCCATCACTGTGTCCCATAGAGACAAACAACCACTCACACCTCAGGACAATTTTGAGTTACCAATTAACCTCATGACTGTTTTTGGACCGAAGCTGGAGTTTGTTTTTTATGATAATAAAAACAAAGTATTATTTTAATCGATAATAAAATGTACGATTATCAACATTATTGTTGTTGGATAACAAAAATAATAATGTAAATACATTTAACAGTTCTACTACTTTGTAATTTTTAGATTTGTTTTAGCCAATTAAATAAAAAAATATAATTTTCTGACCATTTCAGCAGAAGAATGAATCTACTGGTTGAATCAGTGTTGCTGTATAATGTTTTTAGAACTCACCACCTTTATATGGACCTTTTCACAAAGAAATGAATCATGGCTTAAAACTTTTGCACAGTTCTAACACATATAAAGCTGAAACCTTTCCTGACCTGCTTTAAACATTATACACTAAAGAAAGTTTTCTACTATTTGAATTGTTTTTTTCAGTCTCAGAGTAAAACGTCGATCTTGAACTATTTCTGGAGAGAACTTTATCTCTGAGGCGACATCAGTGACTCATCCTGATGTCCAGAAGACGCCCTGCTAACTCAGTGTCATCCTGTCTCATCAAACCTACTTCTCTGTTGTCTCAGTCATGATGAGGATCTCTGTGTTTTCTGGTGTCTGTCCGTCAGCTTTGTTAACTTCAGGATTTCAAAGTAAACTGACAAACACTGACACATTTCAGCTTCAGCTTGCAGCTCCTCTCATCTCTCACTGTCTGGGTTCTTTTACTTCCCACTCCAAACAGTCAGAGTCAGAAAAGTTAACGCCAAGTATTTCTCACTTTCTTGTTAAGTTACAACACATGAAACTATTCACCAAAATCTGTAAGAAGCATCTCAAAAGACAGAGACATTTTTTGTCTTTGGTTTCAGTATTTTCTCTTCACAGCTACAGATGAAGCATGTGGATGTGGATGTGCACGTGCATGTGGATGTGCATGTGCACGTGCATGTGGATGTGCATGTGCACGTGCATATGGATGTGCATGTGCTCACAACCCCAAATCCCAAAAAAGATGATGTTAAACCAGATGCTGCATCATCACCACAGCTTCACAGGAGAAGAGTCCAGATGCTGAACTGACTTGCCTGCAGTCCAGATGTTTCACCACCAGAAAACATCTGGAGCATCATGAAACACAAAGGCCAGAACTGTAAAGCAGCTAGAATCCTGCATCAGACCAGAACTGGACCACACCCCTCTCCTAAACCTCCTGCAGCTGGTCTCCTCACATCCAGATGTTTACATCCAGATGTTAGAGGAAGAGGAGATGCTGCACGATGATAAACATCATCCTTTTCCTGCTTTATGAAACATGCAGCTTTCTTCAAATTCATTATATGTTAGTATTTTCTATGAAATGATAAAATATCTCAGTTTCAATATCTGACAAGTTGTTTATGTTCTGAGATTAAAATCTGGGTTAATAGAAATTTTAACTCATTTTATTCTGTTATTAATTTATTTTGTACACAGTGTCCCAACAGTGTTTGAGTTGTGGTTGTAGATTGTGCATCTCGGTCTTCGTGTGCATCCCATCAGCATCCCAACAGTCTGATCGTTGCTCTGATGAAACGTTACATGATTCTGGATATCAGAGATAAAACAGGACGTTTGCACTAAAAATGACATCAAAGCTGCAGCACTAATCCAAGAGAAGAGTTACTGATAAAACAGCAGCTTCACTGCTTCTTATAAACAGATGACAGATCTGTGTAATGAAGACAAAGAGAGAATCAGTTTCATGCCATGACCCCAAAGTAATGACCTGAGTGAATAAAGTAATCAGACTGATGCTCTGCGTTATGAAGTGATAGTGGCTGTAAATGGAGGAGTCGTTTCAACAGGGACAAGTTTCCTGTTTGTCAGGTCTCGATAAAAGGAAATCCAGTTAGAAGCAGCAGCAGAAGAAGATGACAGAGATGGAGGGACAAATTCACATGACACTTTGCAGAACGACATCAAAAGATTTAATGATGGAGGGAATCACATGGAGCTAAAGAGAGAGAGAGGAGTAATACAGAGTAAAGATGGAGTAATCTTAAAGCTCAGAGTGTGACATCGATCTCAAACCCTGACGTGTGTTCAGTGAACAGAACATGAAGCAACACAGAGGAAGTATCACCTCATTACAGTTTATTATCACAAGATTCTAATCTTAATCTGAATGATGTTAGTCGCTGTGGCATGATGACAGGAAGATGCAACTTTAACTCTGATTTAATCCGTGAAGTTGATCTTTAAATATGTTTCAAACATCCCAACTGGAACGTCAGCGAGTGTTTCATCAGCTGTGAGTTTTAATTAAACCTCGTTAGAAAACTGAAGCCTGACATCTTTTTATAAAATGACAGAATGTAAATACAGTCGTTCACATCGGGATGTTCCTGTTTTTATCTGTGTGACAACTGACTGGAATTATTTAGATGAGAATTTGATTTAATTGAACTATAATTCTTGGATTTGTTTGGTAAAACCCACTAAGAGGAGCTTTATGTGCATGAATCCGCAGCTCATATAAATCCATAAAAACAAGAATAAAAAATGCACTTTGGAAAATCTAATAACACACAGCCAATAAAATAATGTTACATTTTTATTTCATTACATGTTAAGATTTATTTTAAAGGCACGTTTCTGGCATCAAATTTAAAATAAGCATATTTATTAAAAATAAACTATTTTCTTTTAAATGTTGGATCATTTGTCCAGATATCCTGAACAATATTTAGGATTTCAGTTTAACAAAGTTCCACTAATCTCTGTTTCTTTGTTTCAGATGCAGAAGATCAAACGTTTCCTCTCATCAGAGTTTTAATCACCAACATTCATCATCAGTTTCATTCTGAGTTTCTTTGTGTTGATCAGAAACAATCGCCACACATGGACTCGTGTCATATTAGCCCACAGGTCAGTAAACAAGCCCTGCAGATGGAGGTGATAGATGTGAATCTCACACTAACAGCTGGTGGATCCAGTCCACGGGGGTCTGGGGGGGGGGGTTCCATTATTAACTGGGTCAAGGTTGATGGTTGATGAGTCCTTGAGTGAGGTGTGGAAACCGCTCTGGTCATAAAAAAACAAGCTGTTGGGCGTCTGGCTTGCGTGTTACTCGTCTCTAATTGGTCAGAAGGTAATTGATAAACATGCTGCTAATTAACCGGCTGCGTTGTGGGTATTAAAACACTGGTGTGTGGATTTTGGTCCAGAGAGATAAAGACGTTTAAAATGAGTTTTTCCACTATCTGATAGAGACGTAACAAACATAATTAGTTTTGTAATTAGAGGCAAGTTTGATCTTTTTATTAATTGCTATAAATATCAAACCTTCGCAGCGACGCTCCTGAAAAGTAAAGTGTTTGTAAAATATTGTATTTTTTGTAACTATTGGCCGGCAGGCTGGTGACAGCTGTGAATGTCATTAAAACCAGAGATCAATGAAGCGCAGACAGAAGGTGGAGGACTCGCTGTAAAACTTCGAGGGTTGTCTGGATGGTGACAAAACTTAACAAGGCTCAAAGCGCACGAGTGAAAGAAAATCAAAGAAGAAATGAGCGTATGGAGCGAAAAGAAAGAGCAGAAAAATACTCACGTCCAGACAGATGATGATTGTGAGTGAAGACATGGGAGAAGCAATAAGACGAGGAATAAGATAATACGTGTTGTGTGCTACTGTTTAACAAACCAACAGGAAACATGTTACGTAACAGAGTAAATTATGGTGGGAAACAAACACACGCAGCGCGCCGTAATCAACCACAATCAGCACTCACATCTGATTTGATGCTTTTTATGGAACCGCTGATTGATTTTAATCGATCGTCAAAGTCGATCTTTTTTCAGAAAGTAGAAATCAAAAGGAATGAAAAAGGTGAAGCTTTTACACCAAGTAAAGAGCTCCATGTTCTCAGGTAACATGTCACCTCACGGCTGTTTGTCTTCTGATTCTGGGTTTTATTTATCAGCTGGATCTTTGATTGTTTGTTTGTCTCCTAAAACATTTATAACAATATTCTCTTCACTCTGTTTTTATTATTACTGCTACGAACTTTAACTCTGTTTCTTTTGTATTTTAATTTTAACTGCCTGTCTGGTACCTGGTCAAAGGTTAAAAAGTTCTATTCTATTCTATTCTATTCTATTGAAATTATGAGTAAACCTAATCTTTGTGTTTCTTCCTGTCCTCTCAGAACCCAGTGGGTCCAGACAGAACCCATCCTGGTTCTGGTTCTGTTGCTCAGGAAGGAGGATCAGCTGGTTCTGACTGAAGAAACGAACCTTCTTGTGGACTTTTAATCAGATCAGTACCAGGATGTAGTAAAATGTTGCATCTCATCCTGACCTGCGTCGACATGCTGCTGCTCTACAGTTGCATCATGCGTGTTGATGCAGGTCGGTTAAATCTTTAAACTCATTTTGCATGTGAAATATTAAAAAACTGCCATGTGACTTGTGGGAAGGTAAACTCAGACTCATATTGATGAAGTTTGATGGCTGGCGTTAACAGCTGGTTAGACACACAGCTTGTAAAATTATTAAAGTATTAATCAGGTTATTTCTCTGCAGCTCACAGATACAGTAAATATCTATAAAAGTTGCAGCATAATTAGTTCTTTTATGAAGCAACTCAACTAGAAACTGCAGATTTTAACCCGCATTATTCCAACATGTGTAATGAACTCTGCCAAGAAGGTAATGTTTCATCTAGGTCTGTCTGTCTGTCTGTCTGTCTGTCTGTCTGTCTGTCTGTCTGTCTGTCTGTCTGTTAGCAGGATAATCCAAAAACTTTTGGATGGATTTGAATGAAATTTTCAGGAAAGGTCAGAAATGACCCGAGGAACAATTGATTAGATTTTGGGAATAATCCAGATTACCGTCTGGATCCAGGAATTATTTTAAAGCTACAGATATAGTACTTTCTACGTGTCTTGGCGGAGGTCTGCGCTCTCTGAGTGCTTTTCTAGTTGAGCACTATTTTCATCTGCATAATAAGGACCACGCCAGTGATAGAAGGGACATCAGGTAATGGCTCATGTTACAGCTGTGTGGGTCACTAATGTGTTTCATTTTGTTCAGACAAACCGGGTCTGAAGAGTCGTGAGCTGCATGAGACACAAACGCTACACTTGTTAGAGAGATCAATGGGATGCTGCTTTTGGCCTTTTCATTGGATTTATTGATCACTTCCTGCCTCAGTGTTGAATGTGAGACTCTTGAAATCAAAGTGCAAATGAGGCAACAGAGAAATTTGTTTCTACCTGCAGAAATGATGGCGTGATGTTTGAGAAAGCAGGTTTTCATTCTGGACGAGTACAGGAGACTTGACAAGGATGTAAACATGATGTTTTTCTTACTTTGGACAGATCTCCAACATCCAGGTAAAAACAAATGATGAAAACATTCCAGGTCATCCACACCACGAGCCAGGCCGCGTACTTCAGACAGACACACAGGAGGGAGACAGAGAAAAGCAAAATCAGACACAGACAAGATTTAACAAGTTTCGTTGAAGAATTAGGAAAAAGCCAAAATAAAAAACAGATACATGGTCGAGTCTGTCTTCTGGAGCGAGAGAGGAGGAAACAGACTGAGTGAGGCTTCAGTTCTGATGTTGTTAAAATGCAGAGAGAGAAAAACAACAGTGAAGAGTGTAACCAATCTCCTGAATCAGATCAGACAGTGGGAGACAATAGATGTGTGTGTTTGTGTGTGTGTTTGTGTGAAAACGAGTTACAGGAAGGAACGAACAAAGACTGAAATTTATAGAGCTTTCATCATCTGAATCATCTCACTTAAGATAGTTTAGATGTGGAATAGAGGGCCGTGTCAGACCCTCCATCATCACTTAGATCATACAGCAGGAACAAGGAGCTGGTGCTAAATTAAAAACTAAATGTTTGTGTGTAAAACTCACTCCGGTGATGTATTTAGGTCTGAACTGAATCGTTCCGAAGAGGCCGAGGATGACGATGATAACGTGGAGGAAGTTGGTCAGAATAGAAGCCCATTGGTAGCCCAAGAAATCGATCACCTGACGCTCCAACACACTGACCTGAGGGGAGAAAAGAAGAAGAGGAGGAGATCAGTGGCATTAAAATACAAAGACATGTTGTCTGTTCTACGTTTAATAACTGGGTTGTCACAGCAAGAAAACTAGCAACACTTCACAGCATGTGGGTGTCAGATCAAACTGATATGAGCTGAATCTACATGATGGCAGCTAAAGCAAACATGCTGGGAAACCTGATACTGTGAGCGTGGTAACAGAAAATGAATCATTTATCACCATTAACTTCAAATGTAGAGATTTTCTGCTGCTCATTTCTGTGTAGCACGTACTCAACATCAATTAGAACAGACCTTAAAACAATTAGAATTTATCAACTATTAATTAAAACACCCTGTCGATTGATTAAACGCAGCAAAACAAGGAGCACGTTTACCTGACAGACGCAGATAAAACTTGTCGGTGTTATTTACACTGACTTACTGCTAAGAGGAATCGGACAAATGGCGCCATCAAACAGATAAATAACAGCATCATCCAAGCGTTTCTGCTCCAGGGTTTATTTAGTGAAGCTACAGCTAAATCATCAAAGATGTGGAATAAATGCAGAACATTTGCATCTCACACGAGACGGCAGAGAAGAAGACGAGACCCAGATGAAGAGCTGAAAACAGCTGTATAATTTATTACATTATTTGCAATAAAGTGTTTATGAGTGCATCACTCCACGTGTCCATATGCACACAGACAGTTTAAATAGACCTGGAACATTCTGTTTGTTATCCCGTTTGCCTCGTGCACGTCCTCAAATCATTTTCTTTCAAAGTTAAAGATCTTGATGTTCAAACTGTAACATCAAAACCCAAAATACCTCACAAGCAGTTTGTTTTACAAGCTCACGTTGCACAACAGAATATTATAAATCTGCTTATAAAATCCCACCGAAGCTGCAGACGTGCATGTCAACTGGAATATAGGTCAAAATAAAAACATGCTCGAAAAATCAAACTTGACAAATTCATTTTATTTTAAGAATTGTTTTTTGTTACTAGTTTTTGTAAATGTTTGGACCAAAAATCTAAATGAAAATCTAAAGTTTCACAAATTTCTACTTTGTTCTGCTTCATACATAAAACTATAAAGATTGAAGATGATTTAAAGTTCAGATCTGATGAGGTAAGTGTTTGTACTAAGATTATAAATAAACAGTATTTTACATGTTACTTCTCAATCTAATGAACATTTAGCTGTTTTCAGACATCAGCATTAACTTAGTTCATCTATCTGATCAGAAGTAATCTGAACAGAAACATCACTGTAAAGATGTTGCATCAAACCTTCTGCTGTTCAGTACCAACTATAAGAAACTAAGACTGTTACAATATAACAAATATTTGACATGTTAACTCTGATCATCTGGACATTTAATACCTTCACAGTCTGGATGGAAACGTGTTAATAAGAAGTCCTCAGCTAATGTTTTCAGTACTAGTTCTTTTTGTTTTGCACATGCAGATGCAAGATGGAGATGCAGCCAAGACCTTCAGCCAGTCCACCTCATCTTTACTACAGGAGCTTCATACATGCTGAAAACTGATGTGGATGTACAACACGTCTTAAACACGTCTCACATCAGACTCCATTATTTCTGTCTCCTTTACTCTGGAAAACTTCATCGTTAGTAGAATCACAGCTGATCTATGACATCATGAACTCTGTCAAGGTTTGAGACGATGTTCATCAAAATGCATCACGAATCAAACATGCTTTAGTGTAATGAAGTAAACGGTAATCAGTAATACATATGCTGTGTGTGTGTGTGTGTGTGTGTGTGTGTGTGTGTGTGTGTGTGTGTGTGTGTGTGTGTGTGCGTGTTGAGGCTTATTATCCTTCAGTCACTGGAGCCTCATGCTGAGATAGTTAATGAAGTCAGTGCAGCGTATGATACGGCGCTGCTACATTTATTAACACACAGACAGGGCGAGGCTGAGAAGGAGAGGGAACATGAGCGACAGAAAAAACAAACAAAAACAGGTTCAGGAAAGTGTTTCATGACTTTAACCCAAATAAGACAGACTTACTGATTCATTCTGAGGTGTTTCCTTTCTACACACTCCTGCACAAACAGTTCTGCCCAGCTGAGTTTGGAGTGCCCCGATGTGAGGCCATATGTTAATACAACTACAGAAAATACCTTCAAAATCTCTTACAGTGGAGTATAAATACATTAAATAATACAATCACATATTACTGTAACTCTCAGGCACCGAACACGAGATTTAAAAGGTAGAGAAAGGTGTAAGAATGAGTGTGTGTGGCGACATATGTGCATCCATCCGTGTGTGTGTGTTTTTCCATGTCAAGGGAGGTCTGTTGTGCTCGCACTTGACAGCACCTGCTGTTATTGGACACACTGGGCCCAGCTGGCACCAGTGTGTGTGTGTGTGTGTGTGTGTGTGTGTGTGTGTGTGCGTTTGATGCAGAAAGAAGAAGAATGAAAGACATTGTGCTCTTTTGTGTGTCGGTCTTTATGTGCGGGTTCCGTCTCTTCTGTTTCTTTGTGCATTCGCTTCATTGTATTATTTGGAAGTGTGTTCTCCTATTGACAATTATTTAGTGCTCCTTTTTACACACACACACACACACACACTCACACACACACATACACACACACCAATGAAAAGACCATTACAAAAAGTCAGAGGCCTCCCAGTCCATTACTGAGGCCCCTGGGAGCGAAGTGGGCCCCTTCTTTCATTACTGATAATATAAACAGTCTTCATTCCAGCTGGGGGATGCACACACTTTTACACACACCCCTCCCCCACAAAAAAACTAATTGTGAATTAAACAAACACAGTAGAGAATTTATGTTCCACTAAGACCGATCAGGTTCTGACTGGTGCAGGTTTCTGTAAACTGGGTTAAAACAGGAACCAATAAAAACAACATTCAAATCTAGACCATCTGTTCCTTTGCGACGTGCTCGTCTTTTTGTATAAAATTCTCATTACATGGCTCAGCTGCAAAACAACCAACATCAGCTGCTTCACTTCTTTGTAATCGAGTCCCTCAGTTCCCTGACAGACAAAAGACAAAGCGTGCTTCGAGCGCGCCGCCGCCCCTCGCTCCGCCAGCATCCTGTGCACCATCAAACACCACCAGAAGCTTCGGATGAAATGTGAAATCGTCCCGGCTTCTCGGTACTTCTGACTCTTGTGGATGCAGATACAAACGTGCACAAGGCGTCGCTCGCCAGCAGCAGATCTGGTGTTGTGATATACTGTATATGCAGCTGGTGAAAGATTCTGCAGCGTACAGGTGGAGGAGCTTCAAGCTGCCTCGCCTGGTCCTTGGGGATCTGCAACGACATGCTTTGAAGCTGCAGAGAGAATAATTTCAGTGCATCTTCTTAAGGGCAGGAGCAAACTCACATTTAAAATATTCACCCACTGCGTATGAATATAACCTGAAACAACAACGATGGACTTTACTTATTAGTCCTAAAAACAGGAAAATATTATAAGAGTTTTGTTGTGAATATTTTCAGGCAGAGTTCAATATGCAAAAAACAACTTGATATGCAGCCTTCTGTCGAACTACTGAGAGGTGCCAGCAGAAACTCCTCCAGGGACCAGGAGTGTTTATTCCACCTACTGAGTTGTTGGCTTAAACTGCTGCTCGTCTTTGTATCAGTTACTCAAATGCATCACTTAGAGCCTGATTAAAGAGTTGAACTGTATCACAATCATGACTTTTGGATATTTAGCCAAAAATGCATGACAAAAAACACAAAGATGTTAATCACAGTGTTAAAACCTTTAGAGTAGGAAGTCATTTGTTTGTTGCAAAATTATAATTTAAAAGCTCAGATTGTTTTAATACCTGAACTGCAGTTTATTAATGAGCTGCTTTTTACCAAACAGTGACACAAAATAAATGTGGTTATCTGACATGAGTTCAGGAAGCTACAGCTGCTAAATAAGAATAAAACAATCAGCAGATAAACTGCTGCTGTTTCACTTCAAGCTTCCAGTTCAGATCTCCATGAGTAAAGATGAACATCAGATTAGGTATTTATATCTTCTCATGAAGAGAACATGATTTAATGTTACTGAAAACTGAAACATTATTTACATTTATTTATTTAAATGGCAGATTATTCTAACTGTCATGTTTTTATTTACTGATATGGAGCAAATAAAGATGTTTGTGCTGGTATATTTAGAGTTGTTTATACCAAGGTTGTTATAAAATGAATTAGAGTTACTTCTTGGGAAAAAAATCAATAAATAAATAAACTTTGCATAAAAAAGAATTTGAGAAAGTCTTCAGGACGTTGTTTGAATTCACATTAGAAGCAGTTGATTGTTCACTTGATTAGTTTCAGTAAAATGTTCATTACATCAGAATTTACTTATAAAAGTTGCTTTTCTCACTTTATCGGCCCACAAACTATCTTGTGAAAAAGTTACTTATAAAAGTATTTATGGAGGGAAATTAGTTTCTATTCATCTTTTAATAAACTAAAAGAATCTTGTGTTAAAACTTGGATCCGACCTCATTTATTCATTCTGATTGTACTTATTTATAACAAACTCAGTGATGCTGGTTTGTTTGATCAGATAAAAATAATAACTTCAGATCTTCACCAAAGTTGTTTTGGAGTGAATATGTCACATGTTGGAGATAAAAAGTCAGAAATACGTATATTTTCACAACCATTTTCACTTAGAGTCTTTAGAGTGGACGACTGTGGACCTCTGGTTCTGATTGGATTCCAGTTTGGTTACATATGGGAACCATAAACAGGTTGTTAGTTTGTAAAGGACAGTTAGTGTAGAAGCTCCAGTCACCGTTGGTTTGCTATTAAAAATCCCTTCCTGTGTGTTACAGTGTTATTTTGTGTTTATTCATGTCTTGAGAGATTCACAGTTAAATGCTGCTATTTTTCATTTCACTGGTGAGTGAACAAGTTTTCACCTTCACTTCCAACTCACGTCAACAAAAGAAAACACATCTCTGTTTGCAGTAATAATAGACTCTCTGCTGAAACCTGAGCTTCAGGTAAAGACCTCCATGTGTTTGCATGTAGAATATCTGGCACATGATTAAAAACACATTCCCTTCACACAGGTTGAAGACCCTTCTGTCACATGACAAGAAGCAGAACGTGGATGGTCATTGCAGAAAGGCTTTCAGATTCATGAGAATGAGTTTATTCTCCTGGGTCGAGGTTGTGGTGGTTTATTCTCCTGGGTCGAGGTTGTGGTGGTTTATTCTCCTGGGTCGAGGTTGTGGTGGTTTATTCTCCTGGGTCGAGGTTGTGGTGGTTTATTCTCCTGGGTCGAGGTTGTGGTGGTTTATTCTCCTGGGTTGAGGTTGTGGTGGTTTATTCTCCTGGATCGAGGATGCGGTGGTTTATTCTCCTGGATCGAGGATGCGGTGGTTTATTCTCCTGGGTTGAGGTTGTGGTGGTTTATTCTCCTGGGTTGAGGTTGTGGTGGTTTATTCTCCTGGGTCGAGGTTGTGGTGGTTTATTCTCCTGGGTTGAGGTTGTGGTGGTTTATTCTCCTGGATCGAGGATGCGGTGGTTTATTCTCCTGGGTTGAGGTTGTGGTGGTTTATTCTCTTGGGTCGAGGTTGTGGTGGTTTATTCTCCTGGGTTGAGGTTGTGGTGGTTTATTCTCCTGGGTCGAGGATGCGGTGGTTTATTCTCCTGGGTCGAGGTTGTGGTGGTTTATTCTCCTGGGTTGAGGTTGTGGTGGTTTATTCTCCTGGGTCGAGGTTGTGGTGAATTATTCTCCTGGGTTGAGGTTGTGGTGGTTTATTCTCCTGGGTCGAGGTTGTTTCTCCTGGGTTGAGGTTGTGGTGGTTTATTCTCCTGGATCGAGGATGTGGTGGTTTATTCTCCTGGGTCGAGGTTGTGGTGGTTTATTCTCCTGGGTCGAGGTTGTGGTGGTTTATTCTCCTGGATCGAGGATGCGGTGGTTTATTCTCCTGGGTCGAGGTTGTGGTGGTTTATTCTCCTGGATCGAGGATGCGGTGGTTTATTCTCCTGGATCGAGGATGCGGTGGTTTATTCTCCTGGGTTGAGGTTGTGGTGGTTTATTCTCCTGGGTCGAGGTTGTGGTGGTTTATTCTCCTGGGTCGAGGTTGTGGTGGTTTATTCTCCTGGGTTGAGGTTGTGGTGGTTTATTCTCCTGGATCGAGGATGCGGTGGTTTATTCTCCTGGGTTGAGGTTGTGGTGGTTTATTCTCCTGGATCGAGGATGCGGTGGTTTATTCTCCTGGATCGAGGATGCGGTGGTTTATTCTCCTGGGTCGAGGTTGCGGTGGTTTATTCTCCTGGGTCGAGGATGCGGTGGTTTATTCTCCTGGGTTGAGGTTGTGGTGGTTTATTCTCCTGGGTTTCGGTTGAGGTGGTTTATTCTCCTGGGTCGAGGATGCGGTGGTTTATTCTCCTGGGTCGAGGTTGCGGTGGTTTATTCTCCTGGGTCGAGGTTGTGGTGGTTTATTCTCCTGGGTCGAGGTTGTGGTGGTTTATTCTCCTGGGTTGAGGTTGTGGTGGTTTATTCTCCTGGGTCGAGGTTGTTTCTCCTGGGTTGAGGTTGTGGTGGTTTATTCTCCTGGATCGAGGTTGTGGTGGTTTATTCTCATGGGTCGAGGATGCGTTGGTTTATTGTTATGGTGGGGTATTAGAGTAATGAGGGGGGTGTTGGGCAGTGTGGCAGCAGCAGCTTGGTGTCCTTGATGAGGGAACACTGGCTTGGGCTGATTGTTGAGGATTTTAGGCAGGATTAGCCACACTGGCCTCATGCCAAGGCTACAGCTACATGCTAGTGTTGTTACACGCGTGTAACTGTATGTACCAGAGTTGTTTCATGGTGGGGACCATGACATGCTGCCACCGTTGACATACAGTGGGGCAAAAAAGTATTTAGTCAGCCACCAATTGTGTAAGTTCTCCCACTTAAAAAGATCAGAGCGGCCTGTAATTTTCATCATAGGTATACCTCAACTATGAGAGACAAAATGAGGAAAAAAAATCCAGAAAATCACATTGTCTGATTTTTAAAGAATTTATTTGCAAATTATGGTGGAAAATAAGTATTTGGTCACCTACAAACAAGTAAGATTTCTGGCTTTCACAGACCTGTAACTTCTTTAAGAGGCTCCTCGGTCCTCCACTCGTTACCTGTATTAATGGCACCTGTGTGAACTCGTTATCAGTATAAAAGACACCTGTCCACAACCTCAAACAGTCACGCTCCAAACTCCACTATGGCCAAGACCAAAGAGCTGTCAAAGGACACCAGAAACAAAATTGTAGACCTTCACCAGGCTGGGAAGACTGAATCTGCAATAGGTAAGCAGCTTGGTGTGAAGAAATCAACTGTGGGAGCAATTATTAGAAAATGGAAGACATACAAGACCACTGATAATCTCCCTCGATCTGGGGCTCCACGCAAGATCTCACCCTGTGGGGTCAAAATGATCACAAGAACGGTGAGCAAAAATCCCAGAACCACACGGAGGGACCTAGTGAATGACCTGCAGAGAGCTGGGACCAAAGTAACAAAGGCTACCATCAGTAACACACTACGCCGCCAGGGACTCAAATCCTGCAGTGCCAGACGTGTCCCCCTGCTGAAGCCAGGACACGTCCAGGCCCGTCTGCGGTTTGCTAGAGAGCATTTGGATGATCCAGAAGAGGATTGGGAGAACATCATATGGTCAGATGAAACCAAAATAGAACTTTTTGGTAGAAACTCAACTTGTCGTGTTTGGAGGGGAAAGAATGCTGAGTTGGATCCAAAGAACACCATACCTACTGTAAAGCATGGGGGTGGAAACATCATGCTTTGGGGCTGTTTTTCTGCAAGGGGACCAGGACGACTGATCCGTGTAAAGGAAAGAATGAATGGGGCCATGTATCGTAAGATTTTGAGTGAAAACCTCCTTCCATCAGCAAGGGCATTGAAAATGAGACGTGGCTGGGTCTTTCAGCATGACAATGATCCCAAACACACCGCCCGGGCAACGAAGGAGTGGCTTCGTAAGAAGCATTTCAAGGTCCTGGAGTGGCCTAGCCAGTCTCCAGATCTCAACCCCATAGAAAATCTCTGGAGGGAGTTGAAAGTCCGTGTTGCCTAGCGTCAGCCCCAAAACATCACTGCTCTAGAGGAGATCTGCATGGAGGAATGGGCCAAAATACCAGCAACAGTGTGTGAAAACCTTGTGAAGACTTACAGAAAACGTTTGACCTCTGTCATTGCCAACAAAGGCTATATAACAAAGTATTG
>SSNP01000200.1:593492-610331 GCA_006937955.1 Pachypanchax playfairii | reverse complement strand
ACAGAATGGATTAGCTGCTGATGAAAGGGCAGCGGAAACGGAGAGAGTGCCTTCAATGAGTCGGGGAAAGATTCTGCTCCTTTTGATTATTGATGATAAAAGATATCAAAGAGATATTATTGCTGCAGATAATACGTCTCTCTATCGTTACTAGACACTGTGAGGTGATTTATAAACTGAAAAGAGGGAAAAGTAAGAGACAGAAGACAGGACGGGACGAGATGAAGATCCAGCTGATGAGGATGAGACAGCATCACTGAGAGAATCAGAATATTTTTTTGTTTGTTCATCATTTCCTCCCTTTCTCTCTTCTTTTCACCCCCCACCACCACTCTTACTCTCCCTCATCTCCTCTCCTACATATTTAATATGCGTTCATCTGTTACCAGATCTGTTGTGTCATAAAACAGCAAATTACCTCATCTGCCTCTTCCCTTCCCCTCCATTACTGCTCCCAGTCTTTCCCATCACCTCCATTGTCTCCACATTCAGTCCTCCATCTTCTGGCTCTGTTTGCATTTCCTCCATGTGTCCACCCCTCCACCTGCCTGCCACCCTCCATCCTCAGTCCCATCCTGCCTGTTCCCTCAGCTCGTTGGCTTTCACCCGCTTGTGTGACCTTTGAAAACTGCTGATCAAATTCTCCTCCTCAACCAATTCTTAGACGAAAGATAGAGCGAGAAGGAGAGAGAGAAGCACAGGGTTGGAGGAATGAAGGAGGGGAAGATCAGGTCGAACGGCTGAGATATTAGAGAAAAATGTCTAAAGAAAGTAGTGAAAGAAGAGAGGTGAGACAGGGTGCACTGAAGTGGAGCGAAAAACCAGCAGAGGAGGTTTGAAAATGCTGAAAATTGCTTTATGAGTCACACTTGTAGCATCACGACTGAGTATCAACAAACAAATAAAAGAACAGAGGAGTATTTGCTCTTTGTCCCTCTTCTTTTTCCTTCTATTATAAACTTTAATCCTCCTAATAAAACTCCACCAATAGTTTACTGTTAACTTAATTAAGGCTGCCTGCCTGTGCTTTATCCCTCTGCGTACGGCAAAAGCAATCCCCTATTGATCTTTTCCTCACAGGGATCAATTCATCTCCATTGGAGGCTATTAGGGAGCATTTGTGGCTACTTAGACTCCTCTCTGAGAAACAGCAAAGACAGCGAGCGGAAGACGGGACGAGCAAAGAAACAGCAAAAAGATGAAAGGATGTTATGAAAAGGAAAATGGAAGGAGCGTGCAGAAGGAAAACGATGGCAGAGTAATAAGTGAGACCAAAAAATGAATCTGATGGAAAGACACAATGATGATCACAGGTAAAAACCTCTCCATTAAATATCCTGTTTCCCCATCCAGACCCTCTCACTCTTATCAGAACTGTTCAATCATATCTGTAATAGCCATAATTTCCTCAATCCTTTATAGACCCACTTAAATTACCTTCATACTTAATGCTGTGGAGTTTCAGGCACCAACTAGAAGACCCTTAGAGAACGCAGACATGCACCAAACTGTTCATTCCTCACATTAATGATCCTCCAATGATCAAAACTGCTTCATTATAATTCCTGGATTCAGACACTGATCCAGATCCTTCCCAAAGTCTAATCGACTGCTTCTCATGTCATTCCCAAACTATGACGTCGTTTCACCAGACAAATACAAAGATTCTGCCTAATTTTTGTGACATTTCTTCAAACCCACAGCTTTGAAATGATGATGTTTGAGTTGCATGAAGCCACATTCATTTTGCTGAATGACTGATTCTTCTTTGCTAGAGTGTTTTCTGGAATGATTTTCAGAACAATTAACAGTTTAAACCTGAAGCATTTAAATGTTTTTACTGTGTTTATTAGATTAAAACTCTCCTTCAGCTCCTGCAGAAAAAGACCAATAAAATTCAGACATACTGTAAGACATTTACTCTTTAAAACATCTTTATTCTTAGCCCATTCTGTCTGGTACTGAATATATTCAAGAAATATTAAAAAGACAACATAATAAAATAGACCATCATTCATTCTAAAAGCACATCACATGAGTGGCTAATATTACAAATACTGGCAGTGGAGCTGTCACAGCTCGGACATTGCTGTTCAGATTATACATATTTGGTTCATTTGTTTTGGACTTTTGTTGGCCCGTCAAAATGGCACTTTTCATTAATATGGCTGCCAAGGCATCAACAGATGGACACAGAGGACGGAGGGAGAGTTAGCCAGTTAGTGACACTCTGTAAGCACCCCGACGGGTCACGTGGAACAACCAAGACGGATCAAGATGGGAGTATGTTAATGAAGAGAAGCGCTCGCAGGCCTTCATTATGGTCACTCATCTTCACTCTGCAGCTTAACAGTCAACTGAAAACACGATGACTCGCCTCCAGGAAAAATCCATTTTCTCACCTAATTTACTATAATAGGCTGTAGTACCTGAGAAAACACTGACGGCAGGTAGGATTCCAAAATCTCATCTCTACAGTATAATCACAAGCATTGAGGGGATTCCTCCCTCCTCTATTTAACGGGGGCGGGGGGGGGAGGGGGGGGGATCTTTACTCCCAGCTTGGAGCAACAACGTGCTTCAGTTCTGTGATACATTAAAGTTCTTGCTCACTCCAAATAAGTAGAAGACCTGATCGTTCCACATGTTCAGAAGCTTCATCCTCCCGACATTAACCAGCGTGATGTCACTGACTGGTTGGGCTGCACCATGTTCACACCAGGGCCAGAGTCAATAACACAGCTCCGGATTTTTTTGATCTGCTCCTTCACAAACACTGCTGATTAAACACTAGTGCAAACACGCACAAATACAGCAGGCGTGAGCACTTTGTAGTGTTTCTGCACCAGATCAGCTGTTCTGGATGAAGATGGACAAACAACACAGGAATACAACAATGTTATCTTAAAGGTCCAAATAAAAGAGATGGAAATAAATCAAGTTCAAGATAACATGATTAACACTCCGCTTTATTATTTTTAATGAATAAAGTAAACATTAAAATGATTAAGAATCTAAAAATTTGGGTCTTTAAAACTGAAACTAATCCCTATAAAAATTGAGAAATGGGACTTTTCCTGACACGCCCTTTTCCCCCTGAGACATAAATAATATCTGCTCTCAGAAGACAGTAAATATTTGACACTAAATATGAGTCTCAAACTGCACAGATGAGAGAATCAAATGCTGTTGGCCTTCCTTAAAAAAGGCGGGTTTTTCCAATTTGCATGTATAATGCATCATTTAAATGTGTGTACCATCACAGAGAGACGCTGTCAGGTTGGAAGAATAATGACACGCACATGTCTCACAAAAACACAAATTGCTCTTACAAAAGACGCACAAATTTTAGTGAATTCAGACCTTCCGAAAAAAACAATTAAACAATTAAATTGGTTAATTAAGAACAAATTTCTTTATGGATTATTTTAAAAGATAGATTTATGAATAATTTTTCAAAATTCTTTATTTCCTTTATTTAGTTTCTTAATGGCATAAACAGCATAAGTCCATCCATCTCCTGTAAATTAAGTAAAATGATTAATATTCTTAGGAAACATTTCTTTATGTAAACGTGACATTTAAATGTCAGAAACTCCAGCTAATCAGTTTGGTATTTGAAGAGACGTTCCCACTCTGTCTCTTGACTGTCCACCCCTCTGACTTGATTTCAGCCAATGCTCTTTTGTCGTCCTGTTAGCGAGGCCTCGATTTCATTCTGCCTCATTAAAAACTATGTAAAGGGTCTTAAAGAAATTTGTTTGTGTGAGTGTTACAGTTATAACGTCTGAGTGATGAGTGTCTTCATCCCAAAACATAGAAACTGGGTTATTCATCAGAATGTTCAGCCTCTACAAACTGAAACAGTTACTGGTTGTAACTTTACTGTGATCCTATTTCCTGTAGTTAGTATCATTATTTAAAATTTATTGTAAACATGAATGTACGGAATCCAACTGTCTTGAGCTGTACCTTTATTTTGAAAAACCTATCACAATAAAGCGCTCTGAGCACATGAACTGCCTGCTTGACTTCAAAGAAAATAATTTCAGCTAAAAACCAACAGGATCAAAGCTGCAGATGTTTTTTCCAAGTGAGACAAACAGAAATTCTTTTCATGATGATTATTACTGATTATTTCTTATTACTGTAACTTATAACAAGATTATTTTACATTTAGATGACTTTAAAACCTGCTGCTATGATTTCAGTTTGTAAAAGCAATTTTGGCACATTTTCAATACATTTTTCAAATACTGTGATAATATTGATATTATGATCAATTTCTTTACTATAACCAACATTTTCATCTCCAACATTAAACCAAAGTTTGAATAAACAGAGTTAAACATGAACAAAAGCCCAGACAGACACAGCTGGAGGACAGTCGCTCTCTCTCTCTCTCTCTCTCTCTCTCTCTCTCTCTCTCTCTCTGTCAGACTATCAATCAGATATGATTATCGTGCCTCCAACATGAACATGTGTGTGTGTTGATGTTGTTAGTGATAATTGAGGCTCTTAATAGACATTAACAATGATTAACCAACTGATTATAATTAATACCCCCCCCCCCCACACACACACACACACACACACACACACTGTGTATCAGGTTGTGAGTGTAATGTGTTGGATCAAAGCCTTCAGTCATACGTTTGTCTCACTGATGCTTCTTTTAAGTCTTCAGTCTGTCCGTCCATCATCATCACGGGACAAGCGGATGAAGTGATCCGGGTTTGTTGTAACTTGTAAAAAGGAGAATTTAAAGGATGAGACAAAAACCACGTCCCAAATTTAATCTATGAAATGTTTCTAATAGATTCTGAAAGTGAATCTTTCACATTGAGATCTTCAGTTAACAGAATATCAGCTGTGATTTTAAATATCTTTAAAGAGTTAAACAATGAGTACAAATACTTGTTTTTCCTCTCCTGTCTCTTTAATAGCATTTCCTTCCTTTGCTTATTGCTTTTCCCTCCCTCTGTAGCTTGCGTCCCTCCCTTTGGCTCCCCCTCTCCTCCCCCACAAACCTGTCTTCCCTGTCTTCCTCGCTCACCTCTACCCATCACTTTCATCTCTTCCTCTTTCTTACCTCTCATTCTCTCCGTCTACAACTGTCTCTCTTTTCCATTATCTCTCCTTCCTCTCCTCCTCCTCTCTCTATCTTTCCATCCTTCTTGTAATCGGTTTCTGTGTCACTATTCAAGACACCCACACAGACGCAGCATCTCTCCTCAGTCAATCTGTAAATGAATTAGAAGCCCACCAATGGTTTTCCATTCGTACACTCTTATATCTTAATGGCCCATCTATGCAGGCTCTGCTTTTATGAGAATAAAAAGTGTGTGTGTGTGTGTGTGTGTGTGTGTGTGTGTGTGTGTGTGTGTGTGTGTGCACAGCTCAACTGGCTGCATGATAAGTAGCTAGAATTAGGAAGTACCACCATCATACCCAGGGGCTCCTGTTGTCCGTGTGTTAAGTGCATGCATGTGTGAGCATGTCTGCATGTTTAATACAGTGTGTGTTTGAGTGAAAGTGATTGCAGTGCGTGTGCAGTGAGTGTGTTTTTTATGTTAAGTGTGTGCACGTGTGTGAGGGGAAGAAGTGGAACTGACACCAGATAAACCAACAGATGGGCACCCAGCGGGCTCAGAAACATTAAGACCACACACACACACACACACACACACACACACACACACACACACACACACACACACTGATTGGTAAAGAGATTCTCCATCTCTCAGAATAACCACACGGGAGGCGAATGAAATGAAACGTAATGTGTTCTCATATAAACAGTGTGTGATGTGTAATCGGTGTTTTTCCTTTAATGAAAACCGTTTTCAGAAGCTGATGATCTAAAATTTTAATTTCTCCTCACGTCAGCTGCAGTTTTTAAAACAATAGTTTCACCTTTCAGGTACTTGCTGCTCCCCAAACTTTTCCCTCATTAGGTGAGGAGACAATAAGGTTTACTGGTTCACGGCCAAAACTAAATGAATTTAGGAGACATGAATAGAACCCGTCCAACAAAGAACTGTGCTGTTGCCTTATTTAAATACGCTTCATTGTGTTTCTGGTGTGGAGGTATAGACGAACTCCTGGTACTTTATTTCCTCCAGCTCATTTAAAATGTGTCTGTTTTATTTTAGTGTCATCACAGAGGCCACGCTGTTTATTAACCATTCAGTGTCAGTGAGCACATGCCAGGCGGGTGCACGTGGACATGAAAGGCCGTCTGTGTGTTTACTGGAACAAAAACACCCACATACAAATTACACTAAAGCTATTTGTGATATTTAAATGTTCAGGATTCATAAGTTTTCTGTCAGTTAAAAACAGATCTAACATCTAAAATAAAACAATTAGCTGAAGACAAGAGGAAAATAAAACCCCTCCCAAAAAAGTTCACAGTTTCAAATGATTTAAAATCATGTTTAATATAAAAAACATTTAATGTTCATTTTCAGCAACAGGAACGTTTGGATGTAAGTTCACGTCTCTGTAAGTTTAAAACAGAATTTGTTCTCTGAGATTTGAAACAACTGGTTTGTAAAGATTCTGATTCCTTTTTATCATTTAATGTAAAAATGATGAAATATTTCTTTTATGTTCACAAACACAATGTTTTATCACTCCTGAGTTTTGCTGTTAAAATCTGTTTTTGTTTCTTTTATTCTCTCACTTAAATATTTCTATTTCATAGAATTAAGATTTCCAACCAGATTACTACAAAAAGTTAGAATATCTTCCAAAAACTAACGATGAATTCAGGTGACTGAAAAGCAGCAGATGTCAGACGTGTAACGATCCTTATTAAAATAACTGACTTCAATTCTTCTTACTAGCTGATGTAGTAAACTGATCTTGTTGCTTCAGAGTGAAATTCTGTGTTTCATTTTAATTTATTTTAGTTTAGATGATCAATTTTAAATGATCTTAATATATATAAAACTTAGCACGAAGCAGCAGACGTGTTTTGTCTTCATGACACATCGTAACACACGTCTTGGTCCAAATCAGCTCACAAGATGAAAACATTAGTATTGTGATCTTATATTAGTAATTATAACTGATCTGTCAGTCAGAAGTATTACAAGATGTTTGTCAGTATAATACACTATTAAAACTAAATGTTAAATAATTACACATTGTTTATTATAAAGTGGAAAGAACTCACAATCAGTCTCTATGTTTTATTCACATTTATACAGTAAAAAATAAAAGACTTAACTGTTTATTTGTTTAGTAATTTTCCTCTCTGTCTCACTTCTTCTAAATAATCTAAATAATCACTAAGATCCTCAGACTTCATGTTATTAAACCTGTTGTGACAGAAAGTGTTTCATTAGAACACGTTGTGTGTTTTTACTGTAACTTTCTTTTCCCAGCTGTTTAATTCTGCAGCTGTAAATAATCTGATGGATTATCAGATGATCTGTGGTCACCGCTAACTTCTCTAGATCCTTTCTACCAGCTAAGTTCATCAGTTCATTCACTTCATTTTCTCCAGATGTGCGTATCCAGATGTCTTCACCTCTCTGCTTGGACCTTGTCTTCTGAACATTTTCTTCTTCATGTGTATCTTCATCCACCCACCTGTCTCTCTCTCTCTCTCTCTCTCTCTCTCTCTCTCTGCTACAGTCCATCTTGCCCTTCAGTGTCTTCTTCCCCTCTTTAGTCCTGCGTTATCACAACCAGCACTCGGGTTTCCACAGCAACACACAAAAAACACTCTGAATCACAAACTCACATGCAGACAGACTGCAGTATCACCTTTACACACACACACACACACAAACACACACACACACACACACACACACACACACACACACACACAGTTTGCTGTAAGAAAGCAGACGTTTCTTGCCGTAATCAAGTCCACCCTTCCAAACTCTCACACAGACATCAGTGCTCTGTCGCTCTCATTTCTACGTGCACACGCGCACGCATGCACGCGCTGATGCTTAGATGTAATCACCGTGAGTGCTGAGAGTGCAGTGCAGAGGTGTGAGAGCCCTCCATGCTTCTGCTCACCATCAATCATAAAATCCTTTCTGTGGATTGGACAGCTGACGGTGTCGGCATTACGCGTCGTCTCCCTTTATATCAATCAATCACGGTGAAGGTCTGCAAACGGCCCGCAGATTGCCAAATGATATTGGTCTGCTTTCATCAGACTGTGTGAGTGATTATTCTGGATTCGGGGGGCAGATTTATTCTTGTGATATTATTTTGTGTGTGTCAGTAAAGCCAGTGGCTCAGCGTACATGGTAACTAATGTTAGTGAGGACTAGATGCTGGCAGACATGTCTAATGAAGGATGGGGTACGAGAGGAGACAGCCGTTAGGTTGGTGATGCTCTAAAACCAGAAACATTCAACCAGCTCTACGTGATACTCTGTGTTCAGGTTTAAGGTGGTATGTATATAAAAAAGTGATGTTAATAAGGAAACTCTCCCTCTATCACCGTATTAACATTCTGAACTCAGAATCAATAAGATGATGATGATGCATCACTCAGATTTCCTTTATGTTAATTAACTGAATCAAACTACATTTTATTTCCATTCTCAACCCTGAATGAGCAACTTAACTAGGAACACTTAAAACAATTCAATGATTATAATTAATTAAATCAATGATCATTGATAATGAAGCAGTTTGGATGAAATTCACCATTAAATTCCATAAATAACATCATATCATAAAGTAAAGTGATAATCTGTAATTTAATATGATGGAACAGAAAACGAGTTCATGACATTCAAACTGCAGTTTGTTCTTTTTATTGTTGGTGTTTATTAACATGTTTTATCAGGAATTATATAAAAGTAACATGAATTTATTGAGTTACTCACACGCTCACTTAAACCCTGTTTTTTACACATTATTAAATCCCAACCATAAACTCAGCAGCCCCCCCCCCCCCCCCCCCCCGATCCACAGACAGGTTGCTCCTGCAACACGGGTCACTCTGATACCAAACCCAGGTGGATCTGGACCCAGCAACCCACCATATAAACCTTTGTTTGAACCTCTACATCCATAATCTGGTCCAGCTGCTCTGTCAGCTCAACTGGATTATGGCATCTGGTCAGTCGAGCAGATTTGGAGACTGAATGGACTGAATATCTTTCAGTTTCTATTTTTGCAAAATGCAAATGGTCGTAGTTTTGATTAGAATAATAAAACAACAGACTTTAATAGTGAGAAGAGCAGCGGAGCAACAACTGGAGCAGATGATGGTAAACGAGAAGCAGCTGATAACAATATGAACAAATAAATATATATACTGTATACTATATATATATATATATATATATTTTTATTTTTTTTATTTTTTAAAGGGTCCTTGTCATCTGTGTGTCCATGTGAAAAAGATGGATGAAGAACCGAAGCAGACGGCAGGTGTGTAAAGTATTAAGACCAAATCAATTCATACTGCAAGGAAAAGTGAGAAATGAGAGAAGGCCATGAGAGAGGGATGAGCAGCGGAGGGAAAAATTATTACAGGTATAGATGAAAGTGTAATGCCAAGCTGTTTCTGCTCTCATACATCACTCAATACCCCCTCTGTTCCTTAAAGGGATTCAACACTGAAACAAAACTCGCCTTTGTTGGTGCCTTCAGGGACGAGCCAGCAGAAAAATATTCTCTGGATTCGCAGTGCGACTGCACGCCAGCATGTACACGGTTATGAATTTGTGTCTTGCATGATAATGTTTGTTCGTTTGTGTGTTGGAGAATAAAGAGCCGAGTGATATATTTATAGATCAAAATAATGGCAGCGTTTGGAGGAGTGACAGAAGAACTTGGCAGACGAGGGTGAAAATGTGACCCAGTGCAGATAAGGAAGTTTTCATGCTTTAAAAGACGAAGGCCTCATATCAGGGATCTGAGATAATATACTTCTGTTTTAATGAAACACCAATGACAAAATAAAAACGATCATAATATAAAAGTGTTTCATCAATATAAGAAGGAAACTGAATCTTTATTTAGTAACATTCTGTTAAATGAATCAACTTCAAAAGAATGTTTTAAATCATCTCATAAAAAACTCATTTAAAGACCAAAAACACAAATTAAGATCTAACAACTTGTTGAAGATGTCTGGGTCTGGGTCTGAGGACATGTGGACGTTACTTTAGGAGGATGGGACTCATCTAAACCTTGTTCTGAGTAGACCACGTCCAGACCCACTCAATGACCAGCTGTTTCCAAATGACTCAAGAACCCAATGAAGACAATTTAATTCTAAACGTTCCTTATTTAGGACACAAAGACCCAGGACACAACCAGGACACAGAGACCCAGGACACAAAGACCCCGGACACAACCAGGACACAACCAGGACACAAAGACCGAGAACACAACCAGGACACAACCAGGACACAAAGACCCAGGACACAACCAGGACACAACCAGGACACAAAGACCCAGAACACAACCAGGACACAAAGACCCAGAACACAACCAGGACACAAAGACCCAGAACACAACCAGGACACAAAGACCCAGGACACAACCAGAACACAACCAGAACCAGGACACAAAGACCCAGAACACAACCAGAACACAAAGACCCAGAACACAACCAGGACACAAAGACCCAGAACACAACCAGGACACAAAGACCCAGAACACAACCAGGACACAAAGACCCAGGACACAACCAGGACACAACCAGCACACAAAGACCCAGGACACAACCAGGACACAAAGACCCAGAACACAACCAGGACACAACCAGAACCAGGACACAAAGACCCAGAACACAACCAGAACACAAAGACCCAGGACACAAGCAGGACACAACCAGGACACAACCAGGACACAGAGACTCAAGGACACAACCAGGACACAAAGACCCAGAACACAACCAGGACACAAAGACCCAAGACACAACCAGGACACAACCAGGACACAAAGACCCAGAACACAACCAGGACACAAAGACCCAGAACACAACCAGGACACAAAGACCCAGGACACAAGCAGGACACAACCAGGACACAACCAGGACACAAAGACCCAGAACACAACCAGGACACAAAGACCCAGGACACAACCAGGACACAAAGACCCAGGACACAACCAGAACCAGGACACAAAGACCCAGAACACAACCAGGACACAAAGACCCAGGACACAAAGACCCAGGACACAACCAGGACACAACCAGGACACAAAGACCCAGGACACAACCAGGACACAGAGACCCAGAACACAACCAGGACACGACCAGGACACAAAGACCCAGGACACAACCAGGACACAAAGACCCAGGACACAACCAGGACACAAAGACCCAGGACACAACCAGAACCAGGACACAAAGACCCAGAACACAACCAGGACACAAAGACCCAGGACACAAAAACCCAGGACACAACCAGGACACAACCAGAACCAGGACACAAAGACCCAGAACACACCCAGGACACAAAGACCCAGGACACAACCAGGACACAACCAGGACACAAAGAGCACACAAAGACCCAGAACACAACCAGGACACAAAGACCCAGAACACAACCAGAACACAAAGACCCAGGACACAACCAGGACACAACCAGGACACAACCAGAACCAGGACACAAAGACCCAGAACACAACCAGAACACAAAGACCCAGAACACAACCAGGACACAAAGACCCAGGACACAACCAGAACACAACCAGGACACAAAGACCCAGAACACAACCAGGACACAAAGACCCAGAACACAACCAGAACACAAAGACCCAGGACACAACCAGGACACAACCAGGACACAACCAGGACACAAAGACCCAGAACACAACCAGGACACAAAGACCCAGAACACAACCAGGACACAAAGACCCAGGACACAACCAGGACACAACCAGAACCAGGACACAAAGACCCAGAACACAACCAGAACACAAAGACCCAGGACACAACCAGGACACAAAGACCCAGAACACAACCAGGACACAAAGATCCAGGACACAACCAGGACACAACCAGGACACAAAGACCCAGAACACAACCAGGACACAAAGACCCAGAACACAACCAGGACACAAAGACCCAGGACACAACCAGGACACAAAGACCCAGGACACAACCAGAACCAGGACACAAAGACCCAGAACACAACCAGGACACAAACACCCAGAACACAACCAGGACACAAAGACCCAGAACACAACCAGGACACAAAGACCCAGGACACAACCAGGACACAACCAGAACCAGGACACAAAGACCCAGAACACAACCAGAACACAAAGACCCAGGACACAAGCAGGACACAACCAGGACACAACCAGGACACAAAGACCCAGAACAAAACCAGGACACAAAGACCCAGGACACAACCAGGACACAGAGACCCAGGACACAACCAGGACACAAAGACCCAGGACACAACCAGAACCAGGACACAAAGACCCAGAACACAACCAGGACACAAAGACCCAGGACACAACCAGGACACAAACAACCAGAACACAACCAGGACACAAAGAACCAGAACACAACCAGGACACAAAGACCCAGAACACAACCAGGACACAAAGACCCAGGACACAACCAGGACACAAAGACCCAGGACACAACCAGAACCAGGACACAAAAACCCAGAACACAACCAGGACACAAAGACCCAGAACACAATCAGGACACAAAGACCCAGAACACAACCAGGACACAGAGACCCAGAACACAACCAGGACACAAAGACCCAGAACACAACCAGGACACAAAGACCCAGAACACAACCAGAACACAAAGACCCAGAACACAACCAGGACACAAAGACCCAGAACACAACCAGGACACAAAGACCCAGAACACAACCAGGACACAAAGACCCAGGACACAACCAGAACCAGGACACAACCAGGACACAGAGACTCAGGACACAACCAGGACACAGAGACTCAGGACAAAACCAGGACACAACCAGGATACAACCAGGACACAACCAGGACACAAAGACCCAGAACACAACCAGGACACAAAGACCCAGAACACAACCAGGACACAAAGACCCAGAACACAACCAGGACACAAAGACCCAGGACACAACCAGGACACAACCAGGACACAACCAGGACACAACCAGAACCAGGACACAAAGACTCAGAACACAACCAGGACACAAAGACCCAGAACACAACCAGAACACAAAGACCCAGGACACAACCAGGACACAACCAGGACACAAAGACCCAGAACAAAACCAGGACACAAAGACCCAGGACACAACCAGGACACAGAGACCCAGGACACAACCAGGACACAGAGACCCAGAACACAACCAGGACACAAAGACCCAGGACACAACCAGGACACAACCAGAACCAGGACACAACCAGGACACAGAGACTCAAGGACACAACCAGGACACAAAGACCCAGAACACAACCAGGACACAAAGACTCAGGACACAACCAGGACACAAAGACACAGGACACAGACACCGAGGACACGTCCCAGTAGACTGAAGTAGTCTGTTTTAGCGTTGTGATGGACCGACACATCGTACATTGTGGCTGATCGCTGCATCAGGTTTAAAGATTCCATTTCATACAAATTTCAGGACTTTGTGTTTATTTCTTAAGTATTAACCATTAATATGAAACATTTTATATCTAAATAATGTTAGGAAACACTGATTAACAGACCTTTCAATCTGTCTGCATTAAAATTCGGGTGGTTCCGGCTCCTTCCATCAAGCTTCGTCAGCAGCTCGTTCATATTGATTATTCGGATTTGCTGGACTCTGATTGGTTAACAAACTAGCCTATGAGAGCAAGGTATACTGTTTCCTGCCCCGCTGCACATGGCAACACCAGACGTCGTGTCTTCCTGTTTGTTACGTCTTATGCTAACAGCTTTTAACCAGCAGCATGCTAGGTGTTATGCTAACAGCTTTTAGCCAGCAGCATGCTAGGCATTATGCTAACAGCTTTTAGCCAGCAGCATGCTAGGTGTTATGCTAACAGCTTTTAGCCAGCAGCATGCTAGGCATTATGCTAACAGCTTTTAGCCAGCAGCGTGCTAGGTGTGGTTTCAACTGCAGGAGCTGATGAATACTAACAAACAAAGGAGTTGTGATGAAACAGATACAGGCCGTTAGAACTCAGGAGAACTCGGGTTTTATCACCACCTGCGTAGTTTGAGAGATAAAACTGAAAGAGAAGTTGTTGACCTGTTTTCATACCCACTATGAAGGTAAGAACACCTGTGGAGCTAAAATATTCAACACAAACCTCAGAAAAACTCTTTTTAATGGAAGGGACTGTTTAAATAAAACCTTCAGTCAATGAATCTTTTCTGCATCTGCTTTTCTATAAATATCAACCTCAGACCAGCTAAAGTACCACAAACCAACAGTTTCAGCATATTTTTTGTTTTACTTTATTGTCCCACTTGAGGATCTTTCTGACCTAATTATGACAAGTTCACATGAACCAAGTAGGCCAAGACTTTGCCAGATGTTCGATGTTTCTGGAAGTATCTTGGCCTAGAAAACATGTGACACTGTTCTAAAACTAGTTGCACAAAAAACATTTGTTGGTTCTGGAAGTTATGTCTTCCAGAATTTATTCAGCATGAAATATTTCACAAACAAAAACCAAAAATGACAAAGAATCATCATCTGGTTTAGATCTGGTGTTCTGCTGTCTCATGGCTGCAGATAATAAACTGCACCATCTGTTATTGTTGCTGTGTTGAAGTCTGAAGATGCTAATTAGGCTAAAAAACTTAAAAGAAAAAAAAAAGCAGAGGTTTTTAAATCGTTACTCTGAACAGAGAAACTCTGTCAGCTGAACCGAGTCTGCTGCAGTAATCAGGGAACGATAGAACCAAGGTCGTGTTTGGGTCATGAACACTAACGACGTTTCACAGCGTTGGGAATGACGTCACACTCAACTTCCCCATGTTTCAGAGAGCCTGTAGAGTTTGTTAATAAGCTCTGCAATCAGGCTAGTTGATAATGTTAATACAAGCTAAGAGCACTTCTTTGAATCTTTACTATTAAAGCTACATGTTTCTGAACATTTTATTGACTGATATAATCAGGTACCAAGAGATAGAAGTGAAAATAAAAAGCTTTTTACTGGTTTCTGTGTTGAAAATGAATCTTTCACGCGTGTTGAGAGATGCACTTTAACCACCAAATCTAGTGATTAATTGTGGTTAAGTTATTTGTTAACTCATGACTGAGCTGTGCTGCTTTTACTGTTGGGTAGTTTTTTTCTGTGTTAAAGGTGCAACATGGAACATGAACACCACAACAACATCCAGTGTGCAGCTGCAGCCACAACAACAAAACATGCCTGGAGCCATCGAGGCACCAGGCATGTGACCCCTCTGGCCCCCGATCGTCTCTCTCCTCCCTTGAGAAGAACAACAAAATCCCTGGTGCTACGAAGCAGCTTCTTGATCCCCAGACTCCGCCCCCTCCGCAGTACCAGCCTCTATATTACAGACTATTCACCGTATTAGGCAACCAGCAATGGTGCCCACTACTCTGCCCGCTATTGGCTGTAGATGTAAACATGATGTCAACGTCCTGCCCATCAGAATAAATATTTTATCATATTTTACTTCAAATATAATTGAAATGTTTTATTTTCATTCTAACTACTCTGTGGAGGTAATATACGTATATTGATTTTTATGAAAAAGTTTCATATTGCACCTTTAAAACTCGAGGATCCAGTTAGTTTTTAGTTTCTTTTGACAGGAACTGAATTTTCCTGAAGTGTTCGGACTCTTAGAACTGAAACACAGACTGTCTCTAGAGACAACCTTTTTCACAGATACAGAAGAAAATACATTTTCAAACAGTGATTATATTAAACATGTCAGTTAGAATAAGAAAAACAAAAACACAGTACTTGTTTTTGTCAAACCTATTTTACCAATAAATTCATGAGACTTTATATTTCTGTTATAATTCCCTGTTGGTTTCTCTCGCCTGAAGCAACCACCTACTGTCATCAGCACTATATTCACACAGTGACAGGTATATGTTCATTCATATGACGTGTATGTTCTACTCCTGAGTGAATAAAACTGAGTTTCCAGAAAAACTAAATAATCTACATCTGTTTCTCAATTCCCGAATTTCAGTCTCACTTTATGATTGTTTGAATTGTACAAAGAAAAAGATTTATTTTATTGATCAAAATCCACTACTTACATTTAAAAATATCAGTTTATGATCATTCTTCCCTGAATTAAAGTAATTTTATGCTTCACTGCGTCCAGCAGCTCCTGGTAGAAA
Organism: Pachypanchax playfairii; assembly: GCA_006937955.1. Classification (NCBI taxonomy): domain Eukaryota; kingdom Metazoa; phylum Chordata; class Actinopteri; order Cyprinodontiformes; family Aplocheilidae; genus Pachypanchax; species Pachypanchax playfairii. The sequence goes on along the minus strand of SSNP01000200.1, from coordinate 594,048 downwards.
CAGTTCTTTCCTCTCTGTAACTGTAGCTGCAGTTTAAAACTGGTTCTTTAGTGGTGAGAACATAAACAACTTTCTAATTTAGACATTGAACACCAACATTAGAACTGGTCTGGTGGACGAGTAACTTAAAAGTTCACTTAAATAACCTTAAAAGGCTTTAATTCTAATAATAATTTTATATTAATCTAACAAGAGGAAACTAGAAGAGAGATTGAACTTTCTGCACTTTCTAATGTAATAAATTCATTTTTCTAGATATTAGATGTTCTCAGATGTTTAATACAAAATAAAATCTGCATGCTGTATTTAAACATTAGAAATTTTGCAGCCAATATTGGACGACTTCCTGTATCACTGGGTCTGTTGATGAGTCCGGATGGAGACTGGAGCAGCATCGGTGGTGATGCAGACGCTGTACCATTCAGTCGAGGTGAAAAGAGAGATGTTTTAGATCTACATTCCAGACCTCACCAACGTTCATGACCAAAAGAATAAGATCATGAATACAACTGGTTGAAATGAGCTTCTTCCACTGAGGTTCGACTCAGGGACAGCG
>SSNP01000200.1:558492-588492 GCA_006937955.1 Pachypanchax playfairii | reverse complement strand
ATATAGTAGAGAAAAAGTATTTGGAGAGAAAGTGTAAATTGTTGTTCAAGTTTGTTGCAACTGAGTCACATATTAGAACGTGAAGGTTTTAGACTGAAACAGGAGCATCATTCATGTGACGGGGGTCTTAGTATGAAAGTAATATGTTAAAGTTTTGCTTTATAATTAGTTTCCTTCCTGCATTAAACATCTCTACAGTCATCTCAGTGTGACATGAGCATATTAAATTAAAAACAGCAAGGAAAATGTTTGTGGTCTCGTTAAATAAAAGAATAAAACATTTTGATTTTCTGTCTTGTTTCATTTTCTAATTTACCTTTAAATACAGAGCAAAAATGTAAGTAAACAAGGTCTGAGCTCATCCATCTGCAGAGGTCACACAAGGTCAGCTGGATATGGATCCTTACAGCTCAGCAGGTCAACATGCGTGTGCTGTCACACACTTCATCCTTCATGTGTTACATCACTTCCCAGTTACTCACATCTGCATCAACATAAACCCAGAAAGAGCTTGAAGATGTAGATCTAAAGCAAATACTAAAATAAAAAAAGCTTTTAAGCATTTTGGCTTTTGTTAAGTGCCATTTTCTTTGTAAGTTGTTTATTTTCCCTTGAAAGCACATCAATGTGTTTGTTAGAAAGGAACTGGATAAATGTTGTTTTATGACGTGCCAGACTTGTGATTTACCATTAAGTGTGCAACCTTTTGCATAATTTACTCATGCTTTGCTTCTTTTTAGCATTTAGTAAGAAAAAACAAGAGAGTTTGAGAGTAAAAAGCATCCTGGAATTTAAATGGATGTGAAGAGGAATGGCCAGTAATAATTTGGAATTAGAGTGGTTTGTCTGAAACAACCAATTTATTTCCAACACAAACCCTAACAAGTGACTTAGAATTGGCATTTTTTTGGCTTGAAACTATAACGTCCACAGAAAAGCTCAAACAGAATCAGAAAATATCTCACTTTATGTTTTAAAGAATTAAACTTGGTTCAAGAACAAGCCAAGCATCATCCTCTACTGCCTCGAGCAGCTGACCCACAGCTTTCCTGTCACACCTCAGCTGCTTCTTCTAGTGGTGGGTTTTGGGTTGTTTCATTGTTTCCAACAGCATCAGAAGGTCCTGGTTTTCCCTTTGCCTCCTCCTGCATGTCTGTATCTAGCAGTCAGGTGAACAGACAACTGGAGAGACTGCAGGTTCAGACGGTGTTAGCCTGAGAGTCCTAAAGGTCTGTATACCTCTACCCTGATCCAGAAGAAAGTCATGGTCATATTGAAAACATCCTGCTTCTTCCAGTACCTGAGAAATCTCATCGATGTGTCCTTACTGACTAGACACCTGCTGTCCTGACATCCCACAGAGTCCTGCAGAGACCTTCACCAGCCCACCTGAATAATCAAACCAGCACCTTTCACGACCCGCTGCAGTTTGTTTATCGCCGTGGAGTTGGAGTGGAAGACGCCATCATACACCTGCTTCAACAAACCCACTGTCATCTGGACAAAGCAGGACGCACTGTGAGGATCATGTTCTTTGATTTCTCCAGTGTATTTAACACAATTCAGCCTGTTTTACTGTGTAAAAACCTCCAGAAGACACAGGTAGATGCCTCCACAATCACCTGGATTAATGACTACCTCATAAACAGACTGAAGAGTTTTATGTCTGACCAGGTGATCAGCAGTACAGGAGCACCACAGGGGACTGTACTCACACCATTCCTTTTCACTATGTACACCTCAGACTTTCAGTACAGGTCTCTGCAGGTGTTGGTGGATCAGAGATGGACCAGAGACTGAGTCCAGAGACCTGGTGGACCACTTTGTGTCCTGGTGTGGGACAATCATCTCATCTTGAATGTGAACAAGACAAACAAGATGATTGTGGATTTTAGGAGGAGCAACAACAAGCCAACACCCATTTCCATCATGGGAGAAGAAGAGGAGGTGGAGGAGGAGTATAAATACCTGGATGTTCACCTGGAGCAACTCTGGATTATTTCCATCCATTTTTTAATTTCCTGTTTAGGGTTATGGAGGAGCTGCTGCATCAGTCAGTGGACGAAAGGTAACCAAGACATGTAGCCAGGGACCACACAAAGAAATGAAAAACCACACACACACACACACACACACACACACACACACACACACACACACACACACACACACACACACACACACACACACACACACACACACACACACCTGGGGCCATGTTAGAATTACCACTTAACCTAACGTGCATGTTAAGAGACCAGAAACCAGGAAAAACCCACCAAAGAATGGAAACTGTGCAGAAAGGTCTCAGTTTAATTTAAACTTCAATGTCAACACGACGCCATCGTGTCTCTGAAGAACAGTGTAATATTTCATTATGTCTGTTAAGAATACATCTTTAAAATAAACTCAACAAGAGTCACTAAATAATCAACATGTAATATTTAAAATCCAGAGTTTTCATTTCAGATTGTCATCAAATAACGTAAATGTCTAAAAAGATCATGTAGAAAAATACTGTATGACCTGTTTTAATATCAGATTATAATCTAGTTTAATTTCAATTACTTGAGCTTTTTTTAGTTTATTAAATTAGTGAGATTCATGTTTGCTTGTTCTTCATCATCTCCTCTCAGTAAACATCTGGCTGCGGTTCCTTTTGGATTTCAGTGGAACACTTTCATTCTTCATGGTTTTGTTCTAATCGTCTCTGGACGTGATGCTCCACTGCATTGTGTTCATCCATTTATTTACTTATTTTCATCATGATTCCTTTAAATATCAACATTTGAATCCTCCTTCTACCACCAGCAGCCAACTGAATGATTAAAGTAGATTTTAAAATCCAACGTTTTTGAGTAATAAAACAGGGTCAAACACTTTTCGGTTTGTATTGCAAAACAAATGTTGACAAAAGCAACTCTTTTTATTTACTTCATCTATTTCTACATCCATTCCCTTCTTCACACATAATTACTTTTCTTAAGCAGATTTATTTTAACAAATAAAAGATTTACAAAAACTAAAAATACAGAAATTTCAGTCAGTTTTTTCAGATTTACTTAGTGAGTTAATCATCAATTAAATGTTTTAGCCAACTGAAATGTTTAATATACTGAATTTAAACATTTGTTTTTATTTACATGTTCATCTCAGATGTGAAGCAGAAAGACAGAAAACACCCAACAGTCTCTTTCACTTCCAGAGGAAAATGTTTTTGTTACGGGACTGAAGCGAGGGAGCGTATCTGTTCTGAGTAATACATATATTTACATTTACATACTAACATTCTGTTCTGCCTTACAGTGCTGTTCCACATGCAATGCAAAGCTCTATACAATGAAAGTGATTTCCCAATATGCGTGTCAGGATCACTCAGACCATATAACAAATAATCCAACTGTGTAAGGGATCAATTTAAAGCCTCCACTGAGCTGCAGAGGAATATAGATTGAGTCAGCTTTTCTAACAAAAAGATTTTTACTGTTTCCATCCTGCCACGGCTTCACAGGCTGCTTCATGTTGACATCATTGATACAGTATCAGAACTTTTTACCCTTTTCTGTGAGACTTCAATTCTTTTACAACCATTTTGAGTTGGAGAAGAAGTCGTGTTATTTTAAAAAATATCTACTTTATGGTAAAGATTTGGACTTCTATTGAAAAAGCTTTTAAAATAAAAGAAATGTAAAAGTGATGCTGCAAACTGCATAACATCAAGTGTATGAAGCCTCATTATTACAGCATATCTTTGTTTGGAATATGGTCAACAGCACCAAGTTTACAGGTGATGTCACTGATCCACCCTGATGAGATGCTACATGATAATAAACCCCACAGCTTCAATACCAGAAGCTTCCTGGACTTGTTCTATCTAGTGCAATAAGAACCACAGTGCATTCTTAATATGTGCACGAAGAACCTGAAAAGAAAAACAACCTGGTGGATTGTTTCCTCGTGGTCGTCACTCATGGATGGAACTGTCAGGAAGTGCACGTGAGAACCCAGATGGACTTGATGAACATAAATACATGAATGGGACAAACTACAGCAGGAACATGTCTGACAGAGAACACAGAACCTGCAGGCAGATATACTGTGGAGGTTGATAGCAGACATGAGAACCAGGTGTGTAATTACAGGTAAGAGGCAGGTGTGTGTGATCAACAGGAGAAACTGAGGACACGGCAGAAGTCATAAAAACTGCGATGGTTGAGATTTTTCTCAGAGTTGGTTGGAAGTTAGTTTAGAAAGTCATTTTAAAAACTTGAACTAAGTGTGATGAGACATAAACCAGGAGGACACTGTCAGTAATTTGAGACAGTCAGTGATTCATTCCTGTCCATCAATCCAGTTGTTCTGTCGAATCACTCGGATCCATTTCAGCAATCTGTTTTAAATCATTCTTCACTATAAAACCATTAACAGTGATACTTCCTGCTAACTTCAATAAACTTTAAACTCCTTCTAGACCATTAGCGGCTTCAGATTGGGGCGTTTCTCTTGTGTAAAAACACGAGGGGATTGTATGTCGGCTGCTCTGGGTCTGTGGAACAGGATTCCTCTGGGACTGAAGACAGGAAGTTCCCTGGTGTTCTTTGGATAACTGCTGAAAACCCGCCTCTTCATGCTGTTTCTGACCCACTTAGTTAATAAATCTTCTTTGTTTTGCTTCTTAATCCAACAGTGTTTTTATATTATACTTTGTCTTATGGGGTTTCTACCTGTATTTAATGTGCTGCACTAGTTTTCAAACACATTTTTGTCCAGATCTTTTCAAAATTAATAACAATCTTGTCATAGTTGGTGCTACTGTGCAAAATGTATTTACTCTAATTAGCATCTTCATGAGTTAAATTAAAAGAGTCAACATGTTGGTGTTGTTCAACCACCGTGTGCACGTTGCTAATTTTAGAAACTTCAACTAAATAGAAATAATTTGTATGAAACTCAGACTTGTGTCATTTGATGCTTCTAGAAAAGGAGCTAACACTGTAAGATACTCCTACGTTGTCAAAGTAATAAATACATCTAAAAGATGATACGTCTCAGATGACAAGACAAGATCTGAGTCATGACACCTCAGCTGGAGGAGGATCATGAGAGATATAGCATCCCATGATGCTTTGGAATAAACACTTTGTCCTCAAGCAGCATCAAACCATTAAACAAACACACCTGTTTTGGTTCTTGTCGGTTGTGGAGGTGGACCCAAGTGCAGGAGACAGACTCAACAACAAAAAACCTGCAGTTTAACTGATTTAATAAATAAAACAACAGACTTACAGGAGGAGCGGTGATGGGATGAAAAAAAAAACCAGATCATACAACCAGCAAGTCCAGGAGCGTTCTCATGGGAACATAAAACGAACTCACAAAGAACACACACAATCCTGCTACTTAAATACTGACCGAACTAATGAGCTAACTAGAAACACCTGGAACCAACAGAAGCTGAAAACACTGAGGACTAATGAAACAATCAAGGAACCTAAGATGCACAGCGGGAAACCAGAAGAGGAAGACAATACCAAAATAAAAGCAAAACAGGAAACAAGTACCAGGACAAAAGAAAAGCTGAACCTAAATACAGGGAAATAAGACAAGACAGACTAGACGTGGGAACATGAGGAACTGAGAAGTCAACACAAATCACAGATAAGCTCTGGACTAGAATACAACAAGAAATCATAGATATACAAACACCCCAGAGTACAGAACATAATAAAACAACCAAAACCCCAGTCCTGACAACACCTTGTAATTTATTTCATTTCAAACATCATCACAGACCAAATTTAAAGACTTCACCTTGTTTTTGCTTTTATGCACCTACAAGATGGACTTTGTTGCAAATTAACTTTTGAACAAAAACTCCACCAAAACTCACTTTTTTGACAACTCCAGCTGCACATGTGAATTTTTCAAATTATTTGTCAAATTCAGTATAAGTTCCACATAAAGAGCTTAATATGATGAAAACAAGCTGCTCTGTTGATGCACAGCGCTTAACACCAGTGTCCCTGCTATTTGACACTATTAGTTAAGCCATTGATTTGACGTGTGAAGTATGTGACTACAAAATAATTAAGCATTTGTGGGTGCAAGAAACCACAAAAGTGGAAAATCAATGGTGAGAACAAAGAAGTGGAGAAATAGTTTAATTTGCTGCAACATCTTTAAGTAAAAGGAAGCAGATGTTCCAGCTGAATAATTAAACTATCTCTTAGCTTGAACAAAGGTGATGCATCAAGGGTCCTTAAATTATATGTATCAGTGCATTAAAATCTCTGAGTGTCTATAAAACTGTAATGATTTAAAAATATCTGTTATTTGTCAGTAAATCAGCCAGAAATACAGAAAAACTTAAAAACATACAGATTTTTTTCTAAACGTCATCCAAGAGAAACAAACAAGTTTCTGATACGAGTGAAACACTTGAGGTTAATTACTTAAAGAGATTTCTGCAAATTAAAAATAAATGAATAAATAATATCACAAAGAAGATCATGAAAACAAATTTATTGTTTTAACATCTGTTTTAAACTGAGCTCGCACTCGTCCTCCAGCTATTACCTCTGTGTTATTCTGACAAGGTAAAGGTAAAGAGCGTGCATGTTACGTGCACATGCAAAGTAACAGTATGACTAATTCCTTTAAAGGTAAATTGTTATTCTACATTCGTTTGCATTGATCATCTGACCAAACGAAGAAGGTAGAAACCAGAATGAGCTGCAGTGCTTTTGGAGGAGGATTATTGTTTGTAATTGAATTATTTACCATCAGAACAAGCTGCAGTATCATTTCATTATACTGCAAAAAATTATATTGTATAGCAAAGTGCATAGTTATTAAGATAATAAATGTGTTAAATAAACTAGTTGCTCATTTCAGTTGGAGTAAATATCTGTAAGTCATCTCTGACTACTTTAAATATGTTTATTTGTTTATACATTATATATTTACTATTATATCTTTAGCCTCCTTTAACGTGACATCAAATGGACTATATGAACATAAAATAATGTTTTTAAAGAAAATGATTAATGTAAAATAACAGAAAGGTTTTACCTTTAAATCTGCATCTAAAACATGTTTTTTGTGAACCCACCTAACATTATTTATTTATTTATTTTTACAAACAAATCAGAGCTGTAAAAGTCACGGGTTCTGTAGGTGTATACTATCAGAGAGTTGGCTGGTAAATTGAGCTTTTTTTAAAGAACTAACATCTCAAAACAGTTTTTACCTGATAATAAAACTCAAAACAGCATAATAATGTTTTTTTCTTTTTATAAGACCACCCTAACAACCTGAATTCATCTGGTACTGATCTAAAGAGGTCTGAGTTCCTCACTGCTCCTTCATGTACCTCATCAGGACCAGCAAGAAGGAACTTGTTTTGTGCACAAACTCTATTAAAGACACTGAATGGACTGTCAATCAAGTCATTGGCCAAGGTGTCATGGCTGCATTCCTCCGAGCACAGAAGTAAATAAACAAATAAATAAAGACAAGGTGGAGAGAGATAAAGACACGAAAATGGCCAGAAAGACAGACACAAGGTGGGCATGTATATAAAAAGATTGAGACTCGGGGCAAGAGAAGCTGACAAATTAAGGCTGCGAAAAAGAAAATGCGACAGAAAATCTATAGACTCAGAGCTCAGATTGTGTGTGGCCTTTGTTGAGAGCAGTGTCGTACATAAAAGATAGGAAACCCTTTTTATCATGCTGCAATGAGGAAGAAGGTCTAAAGATTAAGCTTGTTTCCACAGAGCAGGAGCTTCAACTCACTCCATACTTAAAGAAACAGCATGAGAGGAATGAAGGTTGGAAAATAATTGAGACAGAAAATCTTTAATAAAATTATATAGGAGCTAAGTGGGACGAGCATTTAGCAAATGGTACAATAACAAAGTTAAACTGGTGATTGAATCTGAAAAACTAATCCAGCAACTTAGTCTAGTAGTAAACTAAAGTCAACAGGAAGTATTGTTGTTATTCCCTCAGTGATGAAAATCAGTGTTTCCTTATAACGTTTTAATCCTTTTTGAAAAAGTTATTAGTTTCTCTTTATCAGTGTGTATAATCTCATGCACCAGTGTCAGCCATCATCGTCTCACCATCAGGTACCAAACATCACACACATGCAGAGAGACTGTTCCTGCATTCATGCCACAGCTCTCAAGAAGTAAATTATTCATTATGTCTCTCAGTGCTGGAAATGTCACACATATGAACGTCTACAGACAGACAAACAGAATGTCCCAGACAGTCTTTGGCCACCGTGTGTCTGGACTAGAGTTTCATGGACACAATAATAATTATACTGTGTGCTGCTTCTGAAAAAATATATAAATAAAAGATTTATGAGTCTGTTAGAGTAAAATGTTGCATGTGTGTTTCAGACAACCATTTAACATGATCATGAGTAGTTTACATGGTTTTATATTGAGATTTATATTGCAGGTTTTCATCATCTCTCTGTTTTGGACCAGATTATGAATCATCATGATATATACAGTATGTTCACCGTGTCCAGTCACAAGTTTATAATTTTGTTCTGTTGACTCTGTTCAGTTAAAATACACAGTAAAGTTATTAAAGCTCCATCAACATGAAACACCCACGAGTCATATGCACGAGCTCTACTGAACCCACCAACCTTGAGGGGCGGGGCAACAGTTCTAATATCTGTTACGCTATTGGATGATTAAATCATCATTTTGACAGTAGCAGGTGGGTGATGTAGACTAATATAGAAAACAGACCTCAGCCATTGCCACAGACAATGAGTCACCAGTAATATGCTATAGAGTTGTGTATTTTATGTGTGTGTGTGTTTGAGGAAAGGTGTTGGTGAAAACAACATCTGATCTGCTGATAAATTAGTAAAAAAAAGTGGATTTATATATATTGCCATTTTCAAATAGAAATCATAAAGTAAAACAAAATATTGAATGTTGTGTAAACATGAACAACTGTGAAAAGGCATAAAATAAATTAGCACAGTATCAAAACCTGAATTAAATAAATCCACATAATTACAAAAGTGTAAATATTAGAACAACTCATTCCATAGTTTCGGTGTGACTCCTTAAAGGAACAGTTTCCCCGGGTTCTATCTCAGACATGAAGAACTACTGTTAGCCTCTGGTTAGCTAACCTGAGGCTGGGAGTTCAATGATGAATACCATTACACCAACACGCTCCCACGACCTTTCATTTGAAACCACAAGAGGGAGTGGTTAAAATACTTCACTAGGAAATGGGACACTCCTTCAAGAAGCTAAAGCACTACTTCCTTTAATATAGATGAACAAAATGTAAACATGTCCCTATTAGGGCTGTCACAAACGATTATTTTAATAGTCGACTAATCATCAGTTTTTTTGGCGATTAGTCGACTAATCGTACCATGTGTAAAGTCTAGCTTATTGCACGATCCTATACACTTTTTTAACACTGTAACGTAGCAGTATACAATAAATCATTAGCATTTGTAAAGTTAGAGCAAATACATGACATATGTTTGCTAATGGTAATGAAATTGTCATGGCTACAGCTGTAATATTAAGTGTGAATATAGAAGTGCACTCTTACTCAGTGCGTTACGGTAATTTGAATATTGGAGTGCGTTTCTATGTCCTGTATTACGGTAATCCACATATCAAAGAGAGAAATAAAGAAATTTCTGAATTCTTGCACAGTGGAGAGATGCTCATGTTAGACATCCAATAAAGAAGTGGCTCTATGCACCGCTCACCACCCCAACACACCTTTTAACATGTAAATACAAGCAACTCCCTGCTAATGTTAGCAGCTAACAAGACAACATGCTTTCTTTTAATGCGTCGAGAAGAAAGACTGAACACAACAGGCTAAAAAACAAACAAAAAAATGTTTCATAGAATAAACGATGACGTCGATTATTAAATTTATTGTCGACTATTTTGTTTGTCGACATAATTGTGACTAATCGACTAATCGTGGCAGCACTATATCTAAATATAACTCCAAAAATACAGTATTTACAGTCCTATAATGGACCAACTTTGTGAATAAAGCTGATAACATTTTTAAACTTAAAGGAAAAAGACTTATTTGCTTATTTCAGTTTAGTAAAGATGAGATCAAATGAATGGGACAAATTCCATCTCTCATTTTTAATGCTGTTGAAAACTTAAACAAGTCTGTGATTGTCTGACAACTTCAGACAAACAAAAAACCATTTCACTAAGCTAACAGTCTGCAGTAGCTAAAAACACAACATAAGATCTTAATTGGCTGCAAGAAGCGACATCTGGAAAGTTTTGGACAGTCGAGTTTGCTTTTCAGAGGTTTTTTTGTCATCTGGTTGAATTAATTATATCTCGTAGATGGACACGTCATCTGGGAAGAAGATTTATCTCCAAACCAGGATCATTGATTGCTCCTCAGCTATAGTGACATTAGCACTTTGCAATTAACTTAGCTAATGAACTGAGGCCAAAATTGCTGTTAAGTTTCATAAGCCATCAGTTCTATTACTTAAGACACACAGAGCAAATTTGTGTTTTTTTCTTTCCACTGAAAAGTCACCTATTAGTCAGGAGTTCATATAAAAACCAATTACTCTCAAGCAGAGTCTGAAATAAACAAACTTAATGTGTAATCAGTACAGAGATGCTCTGTGAAGAAGATGCTGCATCCTTTCAGAGCAGAGAATGATGCTATGAGACAGATTTCTAAAGGTTTCTGTCTGAATAGCAGCACAGCTAACTGTGCATAACCAAACTGTAACGTACACTCGTGTTCGACCTCCAGCTCAGCTAGTGGTGATATCAGCTGGCTTAGCTATTACAACAGTTAACAGAGCAAAACATGTTGTTGACTATGGCATAGCATTAGTTCCACTGCATTAGACACAATGACTATCTCTGTGACAGAATCACATTCACAGACTCACACACACACATTCCCTTTACAGCACCAATACGAATACACAGCATGCCCATTTACTGCACAGTGGCGTGTTTCATGTATGTACACCAAATGTGGCAGTATCATTAGCATCCGCTCAGATACATGTACTGACACAGCTGCATGCCTTGCTCCAATAAAAGGAATGTCTTATTTCACGGCATAAAAGGCCTTTAAAAGCATCTTCTCTCTCACGTTAAGGGTCACACACACAATATCTTGCGGTAAATTGGGAGATTTTCCAATATTTTTCTTTTGTACTGAACACACAAGGAGTTGTTGAGTTTCGAACAGCATCCTATTCAATGTGACAATAGGACACATACTTACTACACATGACTGCATGAGCTGAGGATGCTTCCACACGAGCTTTTCTCTTCATTTTTGTGCATCTTTGTACGACGTTCCAATACGTTACAATGTGTCTTCAGCTTCTACTCAGACTGAAGGAAAAAAACATGAATAAAAGAGCTTGTTCTCAATTTATAGTTTGGTCCAGTTAAAAGAAATATAAGACTTGTTTCTATGACGAGTGGCACCATTTTGCCTAGAATTCCCAACCGTCTTTCCTGGTTGAGATGCAAATTTATTTTATTTCCCAGAGTGGCCTCAAGCGGATTGTGTCTAAATGTATTGTACATTATGTACTTCATGTTGTATTACAAGGAGAATTCAAATCTTTTAAAATGGGGTTTGTATAAAGGTTATGACTAATTAATAACCTGTTGTAGAAAGCTTTGCAGACTGGTTGAAAACATTCTGAGATTAGTTCTGATCAGATTGACGAGTTAAAGGCTAGTCACAGCGGAGTCAGTTATAAAGTAAATCACTGCCTTCTTATAACAACTCTAACTCTAAAAGTGTTCATATGAATGCTCTTGTATAAACCTTTACATCATTGTCCATTTTACATGACACAGTTATTCAAACCAAACCAGACTGGGATGGACCGGAAGAGGACGGACACAATAATCTCTTGTTAATGGGGGACAGGGTAGAGGCTCCTCCTCCACTAACCCTAACCCACTTCCTGTCTGTAAGCAGACTCATCTCCATCCCTGATGAGGACAATGACCATCGTGTTGTCCCTGGGGGGCGCCGGTGCTGATGGTCCCGCTGCAAGTTTGTGATCCCCTGACAGACTGGGACAGAGAGCTGGGACAGTTTGGACTGGAGGACTTCTGAGAGGATGGTCTGAGCTGGAGTCCATGAACATCCTGGTGTACGTCTCTGCAGTGAGTAGGAACTAAGGCAGGATGCAGCTATCAGACAGACTCAAAGCTGCACATGGAACAGAATGATACGCGTCGTTTATGACGGTGTTATGGTGCGTTCACACCGGCCACTTTGTCAACGTCAAGCAACGCTGATAACACTCCAAATTTGACGTTTGAAGTTGAAGCTCATAACACCTGCCAGTCAGAGCGCATAGGCGTTAAAGCTCGTAAAGCCTGACTGAAAAAGAGCGCGAAGGCGGGGCTTCCTTTGTTATCAGATGTTCGGAGCTATGGCTGATCATATTGAGACAGTGGCTTGGATTTATTTACTTCATAGATCTAGACAACGTCGGGTGCATCAGCGCCGTTTGTGGATACACCCCATTCTTCAGATGCGTTCTGAGTTTGAGGAGTTTAACCATTTGCTCCAGGAGCGTTTGGATGAGGTTCATTTATCTTCCATTTTGGCTGATCCCGCTTCTTTCCGGCTACGTGCTGTGACGTCTTACGTTACTACGATGAGATGCTCTGATTGGTTGACATGCCGCTTCAAGAGCGTTATCAACGTCAAAAGTTCAGCTAGCTGAACTTTGAGCTTTTCAAGCTTTTCAAGCGTCAACGCCTGAAACGCTAGAAAAGCTTGAAACGTTGCCGCTCATAACGCTCACAAAGCGCCGCAGAGCCGTTGACGTCTGTCTGACGCCGTCCACCATAGACTTTACATATAAACTCACCGCTTATGAAGTTGATGGTTGGGCCGGTGTGAATGCACCTTCACAGTGATCCAGTATGTTACTGTCTCTATTGGGACAAGTAACATGTCTGAAAGTTGAGAGTTCATGTCTGAGGTTTGTTTTGTTAAAGTCTCTCAGAACATTGAGAAGAGAATCTGATGATGTTGTTCCATGTGAGTTACCTGGTTTGCAGGTGTGGTTGCACACCTGGACTGGACAGAGCAGAATAAACAAGGAAAACTCCTGCAGTGAATAAATCGGTTGATGAGTTTCTACATGAGGGATTCTGCATGATCTGTTTAACGCTGTGACCTCCCTACACCAACCTCCATGTTGCAGGTTCCTCGTCTTCCCCATGAGGTCTGTGTCACAGTCCGCACAGTGAATTTACAGCCCAGCAGATGTAGCGTTGAGTCTGGGATGTGCTCGCTGATCCATGTTTCCAGGCAAAGAGTAACAAAGCTGCAGAAATCCAAATTTCTCCCAGTGAGGAGAAACAGCTCATCAGTTTTACTGGTGAGGAACGGCCCATTCACCACGTGGACAGACGGGAGACCTGCTGTCTCAGCCTGACGAGCGCTCCAGCAAATTTCCCACATCTGCATCTTTGGTACAATCCAGAGAGCTGCAGCACCTCTGGCCAGATGTTTGGAACAATTAGAAAAGTTTTCAGGTGGAGGTGGAAAAAGTTTGTCCAATGGAATTACAGCAATGTAAAGGTTTATAAGTTATTGTCTAACTGCTTTATGAGATTAGATCAAATAATCCATATTTGTATATATTTATTTATATTAACCTGAGCAACAAAAACATGTTCATTAAAATGTTCATATTATGTTTGAGGCTGTTTTTTAACTGCTCAACACTCACTGAACTTAAATCCTCCAACAAAATCTCTAACATTCACGTTGTACGTTGAATCTGTTCTTCACTAACAACAGAATTACATCCACTTAAAGCCCAAATATCTACAAAGATTTTTTAATTATTTATATAAATAAACGATGTTGTTTAAACAGTTAACAGTATTTGAAACGCAAGTTTCAGTTTAAAAACAATCTTTCTCTGACTTTGAACTGATTACAGATTTGTTCATTTCATTCATGTATCTAATAATAATTGATAAGACTATTTATAGGCCAAAAGTGGGGCAATTTCTGCTCCCAGCGCTTTTACGACATATTTAGTCTGTTTCTGCTTCAACATCAGATCAGCAGCAGCTTAAAGAAATGGAAGGAAGAACCGAATCAACAGCAACACATAGAAAACACTCATGTTTTTCACCTACACGGGGTTTCCTAACATAAAGTTACTGTCATCACACCTACTGAGTGTTCTAAACCTGCAGGAACATCTGACCTAAAAGTTCCAAGTCACTGCAGAACACACGACGTCTCACTGTGTTCGTGGTTTTTTTCATTGATTTTAGAATCTAATGATGCTGTGTTGCAAAAATCTCCATAATGTGCCCCTCCCTGTTTAACCCCCACAACTGTCCACACTGCAGGGACCAAACAACAAGTCTGTCCTCCAGTTTCCTTTTCAATAAAGATTTTTCACTTAGAAAGTGTCTCTGAGCTTGAGCTGCATTAATACACAGACTGAATTCACTCTCTTGGAGTCTCAGGTCAGACTGAGTCGGACATCTGCAAACATTTTGAGGGAATCTAGATCTGATGACAGGCGACTTGACTGTAGCCTTTATTTCGAGTGCCGAGGACGAGGAGCAGTGCTGCAGCTGACACGGCTGTAACGAGTGTGACAGAAAAACACCCAAAACATTCTGTTCCAGAACCAAAAAAAGCATCATATGTTTGGGTTTATCTACCTGCTCTAACAGGGTCTTTATTCATGGTTTCTGTTTTGTCCCTTCCTGCCTGCCGTATCAGTGATGGTGATGGAAGTAAACTGATCTGCAGCTGATGTTCTCCTCCTTTGATCTGTCCTCACATTGTTCTTCACATGTCTCATTTGTCTCATTCACACATTTTTCTCTCTTCCTGTCGTTCATCATTTTGAAGCCCATGATCTTACAGTCAGTTTCTACATGACACGTCTTATCATGACCTTTTACACACTTATGAACTTTTCAGAGATCCACCTTATTCCCACCTGTTTCCTGCGCGCGGTGATGATGTGTCTTACACTGATTCCCCAGGACAGCATGTTTGTTTGCTGAGCTCAAACAAGATTTTTAAAAGACCTTTTTTCTCTCTCGTTCCTGATCGATCACCTTCTTCACCAGAATCAATAGTAATCTTAGCACTTACCAGCTGCATGCCACAGATGAAGGCCAAGGTGCATCTGCCACTACAGCACCCCATGGTTTCTCTCCCTCCTCAGTCCGTGCACGAGGTCCACGTGGAGCTGAAACTCAAGATAACTTCCAAAATCCTTGGTTCACAGTCCGAACCCCGCCTTCCCTCCACACATGCACACACTCGCGCGCACGCAACCAGATGAAGACCGGCCTCAGAGAACAGAGCGCAGCACCAAGTGTTCTCTGGTGCTCAAAGCAATCAGAGAGGACCACTTCATTCAGATGGTCCAGCTGCTGACAGCTGGAGATGGTCCTCCGGAGTTCCAGCACACACGAGTCAGGGATCTGAGGCGGAAGGTCCAATTTTAGGGGTCAATTTATGTCTCTACAGTTTTACAGCTGTTACTCAGCAGATAAAAAGCATTTCAGATTGTACTGAAGGAATTCAGATTACTGTTGATGCAGATCTCCTCAAGAGCAAATACAACAGGGTTCCACTGAGTCCACTTAGGGTCCACTAGTCCAGACACATCCTACAGGACTGATAATCCGGATCACATCGTTTAGTCGCATCCTCTCATCCGCGTTGAAGGCGCAGCCACTTAGAAACAGGTTGTGATATTAGCTGGATAGATTCTAGAATCTCTCAGATCATTTAATAATCCGATTCAGCGTCTGATATTAGAAAAGCCTCATTTACGATGGAGAAACAAGTGAAAGTGTCTCGTGCCTCTTTCAGCCTCAGACACGCTGCTGTCCTCTCAGGGGAAGTCACGGACACGGAGCAGCATCCTCCAGCCAAACACCAGCGTCTTTATTCCTTTGAGTTTTTAATCTGAGCGCTCTGATAGACAATGGTGATCAGATGTGTTGCTGGATCAGAGATGTGTCAACATCCTCTGGAAGAGGATTTCAGCGGTTCTTTCAGGTTAATGAGTCCCCGTCCTCAGGTTCTTCTCCCCATTAGGTCCATAACACCGTTCCCTGTCAGAACCATCAGCCGCTCACATCAAGACAGTTCTGTCGAACCGACATTCCAAAACAATAAGAACATTTTCAAGAAAATAACGCGGTGGCATTTCCAAGTAAGTCCCAAAACCCAAAGGCGCCGACCGCGAGACCAGATCCGGGTTTAGTTCTTCTCGTTTCAGGGTCTTGAAGAAGTGAAAAAAGGGAGACAATGAGAACCGGGATGGACCAACGGACCGAGAGCGACAGCGGAGAGGAGCGTCTCCCGCCTGCCATCTGTCAAGTCAAACACCGCATCACCACGGAGCGGTTCTGGTGCGGATTTCCAAAATAAAAGTCCATGACATGGAAGTAGTTCGAATAAATAGGATTGGTAGAACTATGGCGTTTCATTTATAAATAAAAAGAGCCATTTTCACATAATTTATAATAAATTTTAATTTGTAAAGAGGCACAAAGTCTAACCCTTAAAATGAGAATAAAACACTTTATACAATAAGTTGCTGAAGTTCCACTTTATGTTTATAAAAACGAACATCAGATTGTTGTTCTTGCTGCTGGAGATAAACACCAGCCTCCACCAGGATCCTGCAGAAACAAGCTGTTATAAAACTGGTTGGATGGAGTTTGATCATTTATGACTGAAATGTTCATAAAATAAAACAACATGTTGGTTTGTGGTGGTGCAGCTCAGAAAGATTCAGATTAAAGTTTAACTGATCGCTGCATTTTACAGACATTTCAGTCAAACACAAGTCTGTTCAGTTCTGGTTCTGGAACCAGTTCATACAGACAGAACAACCTGTTGGTGATATTAGTGTCATTCTGCTGCAGAAACATGATCTAGTTCCCGTTACTGAGGTTCATGTTAATTCTGGTTAAAGTTCCAAAGAGCCACTTCAGAGGGTCTGAAGGGCCACATGTGGGTCCAGAGCCATAGGTTCCGAACCCCAGTAGCTATCGCTTTATTAGAAATGTGTTTTATTTGGATTCTCCCAAAAATACAGTATAACATGATGAAAATACAGGTTTCATGTGATCACTACTTGTTTTCACATGTGAAAATAAGTCATGCTCTTTTTGTGAAGTTCATGTTCATGAAGTACCCGTGGTCTAATGGGGTAGGAGGTTGGTGGTTCGATCCCCGGTCCCGGAAAGCCATGCATAGAAGTATCCCTGGGCAACACACAGAACCCTAAACTGCCCATCGGGTGCTGTAAAAGAAGCCCTCTTGCCCCCACTTGTGGATGGGTTGCAGAGAAGGAATCCCCCCTTTCCCCAAGAGGGACCAATAAATCAATAAAACCAAAAAATGTGATAATTGCTCAGTTTTCAATGTGTTAAACATGTTTCATGTGTCAGTTATATATGTTTTCACATATAAAAACATCCCATGTCAGTCTGGTTTTCTGAAGATGATTTCCAGCTTCATTTTTAAACTGTGATTTATTAAAAATAATTTTAAAACTCTCAGAATCAAATTTAGAAGAAGGATTTTAAAAGTAGGTCAGCTGATCCACTAACACTGAGTGCATATGAAGTTCTGTCTGCCTGTTAATTTGCTGGATGTAATAAGATTCCTACTGTGTACACATGCTTCATGCTTCTGCTCCAACACTCAGGTGTGTTGGGTTTTACCACCTGTCCTATAAGTGATGGATAAATACCTGGTTTGCAGCTAATCTCTGTGTTATTGTGTCAGGTCTGTCAGATTGGGTTTCTCTTGTTCTGTATTTTCAGATTTTTTTATCCAGTTTGGTCACAAAGAGAACATTTCAGTCAGAACCTGATCGCCCAGCTGCACCTTGTGAGTCTCTGATGGACTTTGATGATGATTCAGCTTTTATTGTTATTAATAAGGTTGTTGGATTTTCAGTGTATTTGACAGAAATTAATAAAGTGATTTAATTTGAAATAAAAACTAGTTGTTTTTGATGGTTAGAACTAAATTGGGAACGGCTGTGGTTCAGTCCTTCTGGAAGTTGGTAGTTCAATCCCATGAAATGTCCTTGGGCGAGACATAAAACCTTCTGTATCCACTCGATTTCCATATTAGGTTGTATGCATGGACGTAGTTTTAGGGGGGGAATTGGGTGATAATGTTTGGCTACATGCTTTACAACCAGTCAAAACAAGGAAAATTGGGCTTAAAAATAGCAATAGAAAACTAAAAGAAACAATGGAGGACACAGTATGCTGAAAGATTAGTTTTATGAAAAACACTTCTGTCCCCCCACCTCTGAAATCAAAATTTCGTCCATGGTTGTATGAGTGTGTGTATTACTGGCTAAATGTAACTTATGGTATAAAAGTTCTTTGAGTGATCAGTAAAAAGCTCCATACAAATAAAGACATTAATATGTGATGAGGCAAATATTTACACTGATATTTGGGAAAGATGGAAATGGTTAAGAAGCGGGGCCAGTGCTTTTTTTTTGTTTGTTTGTTTTTTGTTTTTTTTTTGGAGTTGTCCCAAGCTGTTTTTTTACCCACAATTAAAATTCTAATTAATGGAGCAGCTCTGAAGAAACGTTTCAAGGGTCAGCTTTTATTTTGAAGGCACACCTCCTGACTTTCTTCCCTGCTGTAGCTGCTGCTGGCTGACTTGTTGAGGCTGAGACTTTGCTCTGCGGGGGAGCGGTGGGCTTCTTTCACTCTCTGAAACACAAACACAGACTGCAGCTTTGGTCGGTGTGCAGCTGCTCGTGTCCGTGACCCTCAACTGTAACCGTGAATTTAAAATGATTCCATGTCATTTCTAGTCCTCTTTAAGCTGCTAAATGATAATTTTATACATTTTTTTTATTTTTTAACTTCTGAATATGTTTAGTGTCTCATAATATCTACAAAAAAGCGAGTCAGCTTGTTTATATGCTCATAATTAAGTACAGATTATTTAATTTAAGCTTGAGTTGGCAGCTGCCTCATTCATAAATTATACTTGTCTGTGTGTGTGTGTGGGGGGGGGGGTGCGTGTGTGTGTGTGTGTGTGTGCATGCGTGCGTGTGTGCATGTCTGTGTAGTTTACCAGGTGGTATTCTAGTGATGGACTGCTGCCAAATTCTCCTAAAACCAGAAAATGTCCCAGTTTTAACATAGGAGTGTGTGTGTGTGTGTGTGTGTGTGTGTGTGTGTGTGTGTGTGTGTGTGTGTGTGTGTGTGTGTGTGTGTGTGTGTGTGTGTGTGTGTGTGTGTGTGTGTGTGTGTGTGTGTGTGTGTGTGTGTGTGTGTGCACATGTGCTTTAGGGTCAGCTGTGCCACACCTATAAAATGGTCAGTAGCTTAAATAGACACCAGGGTGGGGAGGCTATCACTGCTTTAGCTACACAACATAATGGGCTGCTTTCCCCTCACCATCAGTCTCTGTCACAATCTGTTCCTCCCACACACACATAGGTACACACACATGCTCAAACAAATGCACACACTCAGTTTGGAACCGCACGCGGTGTGACAGGAGTTTAATTAGGCCTCTAATCTTGAGTGGCAGTTGCATGTATAATGGCTGATTCCCCGGGGCCGTGTATCAAGGCTTCCACTCATTCATCCTTCAGTCCTTCTTCTGTTTATCATCTTACTTACTCATCCATCCATCACCAAACAGATATATGTTTCCCAATCAACTTCTTACTTACTGACATCAACTTTCCTTTTCATGTCATTTACTACTTTTCTTTCCTTTTCTGTTGCTGTTATTCAGTATGGTCGACTTGTACAACATCTTACATCATAAAAGGTTCATTATTAGATGAAACGTGACTGTTAAGAGGTTTTTGTTAAATTTGTTGGATAAATAAATTATTTTAATACATTTTTGTCTTATTATAAAATATTGCATTTTTATAGTAGAAAATTGATTTTTTTTAAAATTGAAAGCATTATTATTTGCTATTGCCATAAAAATTAAAGCATTAAAAGAAATCTTGACTTTATTTTGTGTGTCTGTGTTGACAGTTTTGGTAATTACACAAAAAAATCCATCCGTCCGTCCGTCCATCCATCCATCCATCCATCCATCCATCCATCCATCCATCCATCCATCCATCCATCCATCCATCTATCCATCCGTCCGTCCGTCCATCCGTCCATCCATCCATCCATCCATCCATCTATCCATCCGTCCGTCCGTCCGTCCGTCCGTCCGTCCGTCCATCCATCCATCCATCCATCCATCCATCCATCCATCCATCCATCCCTGCATCCATCATCCATCCATCATTCCATCATCCATCCATCCATCCATCCATCCATCCATCCATCCATCCATCCATCCATCCATCCATCCATCCATCCATCCATCCATCCATCCATCCATCCATCCATCATGTAAAGGAAGAGAAAAATATGACTGATACACACGGAGACAGAATTCATCTCAATATCCAATTTTATTATTCATATTTTTTTAAATTCTTCTGTTTTGTGAATCTGTCCTTCATTTCTGTCAGTAATGAGGAGTGTTTGAAGTTATAGAGAAAACTGAGAAAAAGGAGCAAGAGAGACAGCAGGGGAGGAACAAGACAGAGAGAGATAGGCAACACCTCTTTATAGATAGTAAGATAGTATGTGTTTATGACTTTATCTGCCTGAGCCAGATGTCAGCAGATGTCTGCTGCTGTCAGCCTCTCTCAGCCCACACACAGGAGGGAAACATGCAGACCCTCTGTCAAAGTCATCAACCCAACACAGCATGCACACACACACACACACACACACACGCACCAACTTTCTGTTATAGCAAAACAATCTATGCAGCAAATACGTGAGTGTGTAATATCAGTTCTAATCATCAAACCACTGAAAAAAATACAATGTATGACTTGAGTTTTACCTTTCTGGTGTAAAAAGCCTCCAATCAGTAAACAGCACCTGCAGTAAATTGAGACTTTCATCAAATCTTTTGACATTTGGCTTCATTCCTCAAACCTGGAACAAACTTTCAGCTGCTGTAAAACTCTGAGAATTTAAACAGATGAAGCTTGTAAAGCAGGAAGATGCTAAGTGTTTTCTAATTCCCTTAAATAATATTGTAAGCATAAAGTTGCAGGTAAAAGGATTCATTCAAGGTCAAGCAAAGGTCAAGGAGGTTAAAAGTCTCCCTAAGGGGGAACAAGCGAGTCCCGAGCCCAGATAACGGTATTTGTACCAAGAAGGTCATCTGATGTAAAACTCATGCAAATGAAACATGGTGCACAAATCTGATTTCTATACCGGATCAGTGGAGACCCGAGTTAACCACCACCAGGTCTGTTAACCTGCAGAGTGCTGATGGAAACTGGACTGTAGGTGGAAGGAGGAGGAGAGGAAGAAGGTGTGTCTGTAGACAGAAAGAGAAAAGGAAAGTCAAGAGTCTCAGACTTGTGATGTAGAGTATCTCCAGAGGTGAGAGAGTGGTGATTGGAACAGACTACATGTTGGTGCAGGTAACACAGGTGATGAGGAAGTGATGGAAGATTTGGTATCAGAACAAGAATGCAGAAGGACAGATGATGGGACACTTTGTTAAAAGGATGGACATGTATGTAGTGAAGACTTTCTTTCAGAAGAGGAACATAGAGTCATTTCTAAGAGTGGAGGTAGAAACACACAAGTTAACTACAGCTGGTGTAGATGATGTAATCTGAAGGAGATTAATAAAGTAGTAGTAGGAGACAGTGGAGACAGACAGCAGAGGATGGAGGTCTGTAGGTGAAGGTAGAGACAAAGGGTGTATGATGACTTGCATATCAGGTTGGACAGTAAGGAAGGAGAGACTGATGTGTCCAGGTTGGACAGTAAGGAAGGAGAGACCGATGTGTCCAGGTTGGACAGTAAGGAAGGAGAGACGGATGTGTCCAGGTTGGACAGTAAGGAAGGAGAGACTGATGTGTCCAGGTTGGACAGTAAGGAAGGAGAGACGGATGTGTCCAGGTTGGACAGTAAGGAAGGAGAGACGGATGTGTCCAGGTTGGACAGTAAGGATGGAGAGACCGATGTGTCCAGGTTGGACAGTAAGAAAGGAGAGACCGATGTGTCCAGGTTGGACAGTAAGGAAGGAGAGACGGATGTGTCCAGGTTGGACAGTAAGGAAGGAGAGACGGATGTGTCCAGGTTGGACAGTAAGGAAGGAGAGACTGATGTGTCCAGGTTGGACAGTAAGGAAGGAGAGACGGATGTGTCCAGGTTGGACAGTAAGGAAGGAGAGACGGATGTGTCCAGGTTGGACAGTAAGGATGGAGAGACAGATGTGTCCAGGTTGGACAGTAAGGAAGGAGAGACCGATGTGTCCAGGTTGGACAGTAAGGAAGGAGAGACCGATGTGTCCAGGTTGGACAGTAAGGATGGAGAGACCGATGTGTCCAGGTTGGACAGTAAGAAAGGAGAGACCGATGTGTCCAGGTTGGACAAAAAGGAAGGAGAGACCGATGTGTCCAGGTTGGACAGTAAGGAAGGAGAGACGGATGTGTTCAGGTTGGACAGTAAGGAAGGAGAGACCGATGTGTCCAGGTTGGACAGTGATCAGAAGATGGAGAGACTTTGAAGAGGTGATGAATGAGGAACATGAGAGAGAACAAAGAGCAGAAGAGACGATCATTGGGGACCATGAAGGACCAAAGACTAGTAAAGATGAAGTTAGGACAGTGAAGAGGATTAAAAGTGGAAAGACAGCTGGTCCTGATGATACACCTGTACAGGTATGGAAGTGTCTGTTATTTAACCAGATGTTAGAGAGAGAGAAGATTCCTGAGGAATGGAGGTAAAGTGTGATGGTGCACATCTGTAAGAACGAGGAAGATGTGCAGAGTTGTGTAAGGTGGAGGTGAGATGTGATGTAGGTGTGACAGAGGAGTTCAACATGGAGGTGGGACTGCATCAAGGATCAGCCTGGAACCCCTTCTTGTTGCCGTGGTGATGGACCGACTGACAGATGAGACCAGACAGGAATCTCCATGTCATCTGTAGTGAGAGCAGGTGAAGAAACATCTGGAAAGAAGAGAGCTGAAGGTTAGCTGCAGATACACAGAGTCCATGTGTGTGAATGAGAGGGACACAAGTGGGACAGTGAGACTACAGGGAGGAGACAAAGAAGGTGGAGGACTTCAAGTACTTAGAGATGTGGGACAAAAGAGTCTCAGCAAGAATGAAAGGACAGGTGGACAAGACAGTGGTGAGACTTGCTATGTTGTTTGGTTTGGAGACGGTCCCACTGAGGAAGGGACAAGAGACACTGCCAGAGGGACGACACACATTAGATGTTCTGGAGATAAAGTCAGAGAGACCAGACTGAGATGGTTTGGACATGTCCAGAGGAGGGACAGCGGGTTTATTGGGAAAAGGATGCCGAGGTGGGAACTGCCAGGCAGGAGGTCTAGAGTCAGACCAAAGAGGAGACACATGGATGTAGTGAAGGAGGACATGAGAGAAGAAGATGCAGAGGACAGATGGAGACAGATGGAGACTCCTGAAGGGAGCAGCTGAAAGGAGAAGAAGAAGTAACCTGCTGGTGAAGCTGCTTGAAAGATAAATCAAAGAAGAAAAAAGATCAACTTACAGTCATGTACATAAATAAATCCAACTGCTCATGTGAGACATTCTGAGAAACCTTGTTCAGCTCCGATGTAGACTGATGACACTAAAAACTATAAGCTCCGCCCCTACGTGACACTGATGCTGCTGTTTTCTCTGTTTCAACAAATAAGCACCAAAACACAAAAAACTTTTACATCTCAGACTTTTTTATTCATTTTTTTTTGACAAACATTAACTGACAGAAAAAATGTGTAGAAAGAGAAATTTTAAACTCAGAATCTTTGTGCAGATTCAAAGATTCAGTAAATCTTGTGTTACGCTCCTGGTGCAGATTTAGCTTCTGCAGTCACATTTCATGAAAAGAACAAAGAGTGAAGAGGTTTTTGTTTAGCTACAGCTGAGCCGTTTGCAGCTTTGTGTCGACAAATTGAAAAGGATGGGTTCCGAGAAAGACGGCAGGGAGACGTGGAGATGACACGCGCAACATTTTACTCATGTATCACAATAATCTGCATGTGTAGCTCTACAAATTAAACCTACACAAAGATACAAAATGAGTTTCAAATCTGGAGTGTTTTTATGTGCAGCATCACCAGATCAGTTTGTTATGCTGTTTCTGGAATCAAATGGCTATAATCTAATTCTCTCACATCTGGCATGGACCCAGATCAAGAGGCAGGACGGAGGTCCAGACTCAGCAACATGTTAAAGGATATCTGCTAATCTCTTGATGTGCTTACGAAGCAAGAACACAGCTTTCAGCTGGCTCAGCACCAGCGCTGTTTCCTTCATGATGGAGCAGCAACAAAAACATTTTATTATCTGAGTTTATAAAAACTGTATATAAAAGTTTTTCCTTTGAACTTACACACCAAACAGAAAATGAGATGGTTATTTTTAATACTGTTAGTTTATGTAAATAGTTAAAGGTGGTATATGGAATCTTTTATTAAAAAGCAATATTTATAACAAAATAATTCCTCCACGGGGTGTTTAGAGGGTTGTAGAATAAAAATACAGCTTTTCCTTTAAAAATTATATTTGAAGTAAAATATTATAAAATATTAATTTTGGCGGACACGATGTTGGCACTTTGTTTACATCTACCAGCCAATAGCTGGCAGAGCAGCGGGAACCATTTTGGGTTGCCTAATACCGCGTAAATACTGCAGTACAGTGAGGCTGGTACTGTGGAGTCTGCAGGTCAAGCAGCTGGAAGCACCGGGGACATGTGGTGATTATATACATTATTTACTTGCTATAGGTGATTCCTCTGGGGGTTCTCATGTGACGAGCAAGTTCTGTGTGGAAACGTTTTCATTAGCTGCTAAGCTAACACGTAGCTACATGTTGCTGAAGTGGAGGACCACTTCGGGCCACTTTTTGGACTGGAAGACACACCATGGAGGATTTTATTGCTTTTTTTATTTTATTGGATAAGTGGTGCGTGCAGGATGGTGTGTGAGGAGGACAGAGGATCTCAAGAGGGACTGCAGGAAGTTTTGGAGCCGCGGTGCAACTATGAACTCTTTACCACGGACTGAATCGATGACTGAGCTACAAACAGGAAGGAGCTGCTTTTATCAGAGTCAGTGTGTGATCAGCTGGAGAGCATGATTAGTGAACTGAACTCATGATATTTTATTGTCGAGTGGGTTTGGCAACCAGATGGCTGAAGGCTTTGTGCGTGTTATTCTGTTCATATTACATATCCCACCTTTAAATCCATAAAAAGTTTCAGGGAAGGTGAAGGTTTCAACACATCATTAATATCAGTTTTTGCATTATTTTTAGGAAATCATGTGATCAGAATTGAAGTGTTATAACTTTTTGATTTATGTGTTAGTATTTTTTGAATAGTTACAAGACAGAGAAAAAATATTTTTTAGCAAAATAAGAAAAATGTGTTAAAGAATCCCTTCCATTAAAAACGGGTTTTCCTGAAGTTTCTGTTGAATATTTCACCTCTACAGGTGTTCTTACCTTCATAGTGTTATGACTCTGGGGGTTTGATTTTCCTGTTTTCTTCTGTGGGTTTGGGTTTACTCTTCCGTTTATTGTTTTATGGGATTATGTTGTCAGTTTATCTTCTCCCAGCACTATTGTCTTGTCTCTTGTTGTACTTTGTTTCCGGTTTGGGTTTTGTTTGCACTTCCTGTCTTCCTTGTGTGTCACCTGTAGGTCGTTTCTCCTCTCCCAGCTGTGTCTCATCCCAGTAATTAGTTTGCTTTGTGTTCAGTTAGTATTTAAGTGGTGTGGAGTTTTATTTCCTTGTCAGTTTGTTTTTGGACGTACCTGTTTCTATGTGGATTCCACCCCTCCACGTATGTAAGTTTTTGTTTTGCTGCCTTGTTGTCAGCCCTTTACTTTCTCAATATTAAACATTTGCCTATCAGACTCCTGGTGAGTTGCTCTCTTGCGTTTGGTAACACAAAACATGACGCATAGTGGGTGTGAAAACAGGTCAACAACTTCTCTTTCAGTTTTTATGCATGTTTAATTTTAAACTACAAGACTTCTTTTGAACAAACAACACAAACACTCCAGCTTTAATAAATGTATTAATCAACTTTGACTCCAAACTGAACATTGAGGGTTAACTCTGCGTAATGGGAAGTTAGTGGGTGATGATGTTAGCTGTAGTATGTTCTCTGTCCATGGTGCTGAATGGTGGTGAATGTCTGTCTGTCTGTCTGTCTGGACTCAGGAATTTGATATTGAAGTTTACAGTTTTAGTAGAAATGAGTTTCTTGGTGGAGGTCAGTGTTCTCTGAGAGTTTTTTACTCATTACCATTAATCAGGAAATCTTTTACCACAATCAAAGTTATTATCTAGACTTAGAAAAAATGTTAAACATATTTTATATGTTTGTTGAACTCAAAGCATTAGTTAGTATTAGTTAATGTTCATAATTATATTCATGTCAACAAAAAAATGTCTCTAGTGAAGCGTAAGGCTAAATTTTAATTATTTGTAATAAAAAATGCCGTTTATATGAAGCAGAAAGGTTTATTTTAGAATATGACAGTCAGTGTGGACAGACACGTCAATCCTGGACGAGTCTCTTACAGAGTTAAATCAGATGTGACAGGTGAATCTTTTTAAGCACCTGATAAACAAGGAACAAACACATGACAGGTAACATGAGATCAGTACAATGTGTCTAATGTGTCTCTGCACCAAGAATGGTTACACAGCTGATCCTGTTCCATTTGAAATGACCTGAAAGAATCTAATTAACATCATCAGAATGTAAAGCCTCGTTTCAGATGTTCCGTCATTTATTTCACACCGAAAAATTATTTTGTTTTTATGTATTTTCCAGCATCCAAGGACAAGGTCTGTGTCTCTCTGCTCCTGTAGCCATTAGTCAGGTAATTAATTATAACGCTGCAGGTATCCAGCTCGTTTTCTCACAGCCAGCTGTGCTTTCACAAGACGTTTCAACAGAGACTGAAGCCTGAACACAAGTTCCTTTTTCTCTGACTGGCTAAACAAGGTACTTTTACGATAATATCTCTGACTTTTCATTCACCTTTTCACAAGGACGACGTGACATCACAACCTGTAAGAACACAACTACTGTAGTGTCTCTCAGAAATCTACTTTAATCCTTTTATCAAGTTTGATGTGTGGAAAAACTCAGAGGCAACAAAACAAACGTGTGCGCACGTGTGTGTGTGTGTTTCTCTGCTAGAAACATTTATGTCATGAATCACACTAACTTAGTTTTATTTGTGTTTCCTGTCGAATGAAGCGTTTCCGGCTCATAACAGGCCTCGTGCATGTGCAACTGTGCATGCTTGTGTGTGTGTGTCTGTGTGTGTGAGCGTGTGTGTGCACGTGAACTGGATTGGGGTTTGTTATTGCAGCATTGGCTCATCCAGGCTAAATACAATTTAAAATAAATTGTTGCTTCACATAAACTATAATTAAGAATAAACAGTAATTAGTTATACAGTAAAATGTTGAAATATCAACTGGAGATCAATTTTAACTTCAGAAATTTCATAATAGTTTAAAGTTATTTGAAAATAGTTGTTATGACACTTCAAGGAATTTAGGAATTAGTTTAGACTCGAGGTCTTTCTGTGTCAAACATTAAAGGAACCCTGAACATAACAAGCATCATCAGATGTTTTAATCAGATTGTCGTCGTTTACTGACGCCCATTATAATAAAACGCTCCTTCAGTCAGTCAGTGAGGTGTTTCAGCTGACAATGTGTCTTTGATTTCTACGTCCGTCCTGCTTTCTGCTGTATTTCCATCTGTCCTGATTTTCACTGCCAGCGTTGTATCTGAAAATGTGTGTTTGCACATGTGAGTTTGTGTGTGTGTCGTTTTCACTGCTTCCAGGTTTGGGAACTTGTATCACAGCACAGCGTGTTTTGGCAGCTCTGACCAATCCCTATGCTACAGAACATAATAACGTGCCAGTCTGATCACAGACAAGACGAGAGGACACTTTGACTTCCTGGCCAAACTTAAAAATAAATAATAATAATCACAGGGGCTTGTTGGGCGAGTCCAGCTTGGCTCATCTGTTTCCTGTGAAAATATAATACAATCAAATATGATTGTTAAAACTGGCACTGACCAAAAACAATGAAAGATAGAATGATTTAGACTCTAGCAGGTGCCAGAAAAATACAACAGCTTTACTGTCAGATTTTGTAAAAGTAAAAAATAAAATGCAGGTATTTCCAACCACTTCAAAACAGTTGAGACTCGGTGCAAAGTGTAAATAAAAACAAAATGCAACAGTTTGTAAATCTGATAAACCCACATTTTATTCTAATGAAGCTTAAAACAAATGATCAGATGTTGAAACTGAGATATTTTCTAATTTCTTTGAAAATTTGAGCCTGTTTTGAATTTGCAGCAACACGTTTAAAAAAAACTGACGTAGGGGAAATAAATAGCTCCATATGTAAAACAACTGAAGGAACATTTGACAGCTAATGAGGTTAATTACTAACAGTTTAGTAACATGACTGAGAACAAATGGAGCATTTCAGAGAGGTAAAGACGGGCAGACAAACTGCTTCTAAAAAAAATCCTAAATGGAAAATTGCAAATACTTTAAAGATACCAATGTCTAGTAAATAATATGATGAAAAGATGATGAGGTACCACACATCCAGGTGTATCGATGGAAACCCAGTACAAATACCACACTGCCTTCATCCAGAGAGAACTGCTGCACCTCTGGCCAGAAGTCTGGGAACAGCTGGAAAAGATGGACAATTAAATATCCTAGAAATAGTAGAAGCATCACACAAGAAGTCTGAACTCACTAAAACTTAAAAAGTACAAGAGAGGAAGTGACCAAAGCTGCTAGCGCCATCTTGGATTGAACAACCTGACATGATGTTGAAAAAAAATAAATACAAAACCTCTTCACATGTGAAAACATGTTAACTTCACATGGTTTTCTAAATGAGGTGGTTTTATGTTCTATTGTATTCCACTCTGTTTGATTCTATTCTTCCTGTTGTCACACAGATATCACAGGCCTCAGGGCTTTTCTGGATTTAACAGATTTCATGCTAATACACACGTCAACTCCACTGGTTGACATAATTATCTGAAACAGCAAGAAATTTTTCCTGGCCCACGATTTTGCCCTAATAAAAGTGTGTGTGTGTGTTTTATCCCATCAGCAGTATAGCTTTGGGCTGGTTTACATTTACATAATGAAGTCAATAACACTATCCTGCTGGGAGGAAGCACAGTGACATTATTACTAATTTAATAAGGACTCTTGCACGTGTGTGTGTGTGTTTTGCTTAAAGAACAAGAAGAAAAGGATGAAGTTAGAAACACAGAGAGAGAGAGAGAGAGAGAGAGAGAGAGAGAGAGAGAGAGAGAGAGAGAGAGACCAGCAAAGTGTGTAAAAGATAAATTGAGCAGGATGGAAAGTAAAAAAGAATAACAGGAGAATAAATTGGATAAAAAGGGCAGAAAAGAAAGTTAAAGGAGGTTGAAGACAGAAGAGACAAAAGGTGAAGCGAGGACATGAAGTTAGACATAGATAGAAGAGAAGAAGTAAAAGTGAGAGAGGTGAGGAAGTCAGACAGTAACGAAGGAGGATACGAGGTTACGGAGCAGCAGACGCTTGATGTATGACTTCAGTGTCCTCAGTGGTTCCAGCCCTGCAGAACAAGGGTTGCTAGTTCCATCCCTGTTGTTGAACATTATGAATCCACTGAAATATGAATTATTATATCAATAAAACTGAATAAAATCTTTTTTTACTTGCTGTTTTTTTAAACTATAGAGCGACTTCATCTACCTAACAGTGTTTCATGTTTTTGCTTTTATTTTATTTAATTTTTTTTTTTA
>SSNP01000200.1:543977-554180 GCA_006937955.1 Pachypanchax playfairii | reverse complement strand
AGGTGGTCCTGGTGAGGTGGTCCTGGTGAGGTGGTCCTGGTGAGGTGGTCCTGGTGAGGTGGTCCTGGTGACGTGGTCCTGGTGAGGTGGTCCTGGTGAGGTGGACCTGGTGAGGTGGTCCTGGTGAGGTGGTCCTGGTGACGTGGACCTGGTGACGTGGACCTGGTGAGGTGGTCCTGGTGAGGTGGTCCTGGTGAGGTGGTCCTGGTGAGGTGGTCCTGGTGAGGTGGTCCTGGTGAGGTGGTCCTGGTGAGGTGGTCCTGGTGAGGTGGTCCTGGTGAGGTGGTCCTGGTGAGGTGGTCCTGGTGACGTGGACCTGGTGAGGTGGTCCTGGTGAGGTGGTCCTGGTGACGTGGACCTGGTGACGTGGACCTGGTGAGGTGGTCCTGGTGAGGTGGTCCTGGTGAGGTGGTCCTGGTGACGTGGTCCTGGTGAGGTGGTCCTGGTGAGGTGGTCCTGGTGAGGTGGTCCTGGTGAGGTGGTCCTGGTGAGGTGGTCCTGGTGAGGTGGTCCTGGTGACGTGGTCCTGGTGAGGTGGTCCTGGTGACGTGGTCCTGGTGAGGTGGTCCTGGTGAGGTGGTCCTGGTGACGTGGTCCTGGTGAGGTGGTCCTGGTGAGGTGGTCCTGGTGAGGTGGTCCTGGTGAGGTGGACCTGGTGACGTGGTCCTGGTGAGGTGGTCCTGGTGACGTGGACCTGGTGAGGTGGTCCTGGTGAGGTGGTCCTGGTGACGTGGACCTGGTGAGGTGGTCCTGGTGAGGTGGACCTGGTGAGGTGGTCCTGGTGAGGTGGACCTGGTGAGGTGGACCTGGTGACGTGGACCTGGTGACATGGACCTGGTGAGGTGGTCCTGGTGAGGTGGTCCTGGTGAGGTGGTCCTGGTGTGTTGGACCTGGTGTGGTAGACCTGGTGTGGTAGACCCTGTGCTGTCCTTCAGTCCAGGTCCAGATCCAGGTCCAGGTCCAGGTCCAGGTCCAGGTCAAAACATTCAGAGTATGAAATCAGTTGTGATTTTGAGCTAATCGTTACTCAGAGGAGACGTCATATAAGAGCATTTTATTTCCATATAATTAAAATCAGACATAATATTTTGGTCATAAAGACACTGAGTGGGATGTTTCCCTACAGGTTCCTTGTTCTGGTCATCAGTGTGATGCAGGAACATGAAGACAATGTCTCTAGAACAGTTCCTCGTCGTGGCCCAGCGGCGTTTAGGGTCTAATTAAAAGACGAGTTTGATAAGTGTAAAATCAAAGACCCGCTCTGCTGGAGGCATTTAGTCAGTTTGGGTCTGCGTGTCCTCATGGAGAGAAGCATCACAGCAGATCAGCTGCTCAAGTGATTCCTTTTGTTGAAACATTTATATCCTGACGGGAATCATTTCTTCCTGGATGATTCATTCATGAGACAGATGCCGTCAACGAAAAGCTGGTGAGAGAATCATTTGTCATTCTGTCTGCTGTCATCTTCAGTCACCAAACAAACGCAACGCGCAGGGTTTGGACTTGTTTCTCAGGCGTTGCCTTATAAGAAAACTTTACATGTTAATTCTTCATGTTCATGATGAAGAACATGGAATCAGATTCAAGAGGATGTTCAGAGTGAATCTGTAACCAGAAACTTTTCCAACCCACCTGAACTCGTTATTCCACATGTGCTTTTATAGAATCTAGTTTTGGGTCCTTGAACCGCCTCAGCACGCCCCACATCTGAATCCGTCCTGTCCAAAGTTACACCAGCTGCTATCTGCATCTCTAATTATAGCCTCTGCAGTGCAGGCTCCCAGGGCTTGACTGGGGGTCAGGTTTCTTCCTCCACAGCTCTCACACATTAACATGCGACACACATAACCAGCATCATTTCAGCTACTGACAAGACTCAGAAACTCACAGGTATTTACTGGATATTTACTCTTCATATTGACCTACGCTTCACTGACCTGAACACTGCAGAGGAAATATGTTTCCTTTAGATAAAGAGCAGGAAAGAGATTTAAATGTTTGGAGTCGTTTGGAGACACAGAGTGAAAACCTGGAAGTTTTAAATGTCAGTAAAGCAGAACACGGTAATCCTCAGTGTTAGCCTAACAGGTAACTGTATTATTGTTTTAGGGGAACAAAAAAGCATTTTTTAACTTTCTACAGTATGAATTAAAAGTCTTTCATAAATAACTTTTTGGTTGGAGGTTAATGAGTCAGATGAGGTGAGCTGTCCTGACTTTGTGTTGATCTTTAGTTTCTCTCCTCTCTGCCCTCCTTCTCTCAGCCTCCCTTCTGTTGCCTCTTTATTGGTCTATTTTAGATTCTCGACGGGGGGGGTGGGGGGTCTGGGTGGATCTCAGGGGGTTGACCTCCTTCTCTCTGCCCCTTTCCATTTGTTTGTTTCCTCTCAGGACTGAAACACTGAAATTGTACGAAACTTGACTCCGTCTCTTTGATCTTCTTGAATACCTCCAATAAAACATCAAACGAGGAACTTTAAAACAGTTTAACTCTCCTCCTGTCTGAACAGTTCTGTATTTTTAGACCTGCTGTGATCCAGTTCAAGACAAGCTGACTGGATTCAAGTCTTACCTTCACACCATGAGGTTTACCAATCAAGGAGGAACACGCGTGTTTCTATGGTGATAAAACGTTTCCAGGACCACGACAGGACCAAACATCATCAGAAGATCCAGCTAACTCACAACTGAAGGTAAAACCTGTTTCAATAATAATAATAATTGATGAATTTGTTTTTATTTTATGTTTAAAGAGGCCATTTCATACAAATTTCAGAACGTTGTGGTTATTTAAGTATTAATCATTAATATGAAACATTTTATATCTAAAAAACGTCAGGAAACACTGATTAACAGACCTTTCAATCTGTTTTCGGGTGGTTCCGGCTCCTTCCGTCAGGCTTTGTCAGCAGCTCGTTCATATTCATTGTTCGAATTTGCCGGACTCTGATTGGCTAACAAACTAGCCTATGAGAGCAAGGTATACTGTTTCCTGCCCCGCTGCGCATGGCAACGTCAGACGTTGTGTCTTCCTGTTTGATACGTCTTATGCTAACAGCTTTTAGCCAGCAGCATGCTAGGCATTATGCTAACAGCTTTTAGCCAGCAGAATGCTAGGCGTTATGCTAACAGCTTTTAGCCAGCAGCATGCTAGGCATTATGCTAACAGCTTTTAGCCAGCAGAATGCTAGGCGTTATGCTAACAGCTTTTAGCCAGCAGCATGCTAGGTGTGGTTTCAACTGCAGGAGCTGATGAATACTAACCAACAAAGGAGTTGTGATGAAACAGATACAGGCCGTTAGAACTCGGGAGAACTCGCGTTTTATCACCACCTGCGTAGTTTGAGAGATTAAAACTGAAAGAGAAGTTGTTGACCTGTTTTCACCCACTATGAAGGTAAGAACACCTGTGGAGCTAAAATATTCTACAGAAACCTCAGAAAAACGTTTTTAATGGAAACACAGAAACAAAACAATGTTTTTACAGCCATAAGTTTTTGTGTAGGCGGGACATGGATCAGGAGGTAGAGTAGGTCAACCAACGGTCTGAAGGTTGGTGGTTCGAACGCAGCATCATCCTTGTCATTATGCCGTTGTGTCCTTGAGCAACACACTTTAGCCACCCTGCCTACGTGGTCTTGTTCTGGTCAGACTGACCCACGGCAGCTGTGGCTATAATACATACAATAATAATCTGGGTTATAATGTTGTAAAATCTTCTAACTGCTGCTGTTTGTTATGTTGATGGACATTTTGATTGATGCTTGTAAACAGAGTGAGATCTGAATCAGTTAAATCTGAAACGTAGATGGAGGTTAGCGTTTATGCAACGCACCAAAAACCTGCCAGTAGAGACAGATTCATCTAAAACATCTGATCACAAGCATCACATGAAGACAAATAATAAATACCTCACTATGTTTTGTTAGAATTATATTACAGCCTTAAATTCATCATCACTCCTTTAATGAGTCTTTTATGTTGAAATATTTTAAAATAAATCGATATGCTGCTTCTAAAGCTCAACGAGTCAAAGTATCTGCTTTGAAATCTTTCCTTTTAAACATCTGCAGCCAGGATGTGAACTCCTGGTTGGGAATGAATTCAGATACTCGGTCATCAGTTTTATCTTCATCCTCCGGGCCATGAGGCATTTTGAAAAATGGCTATAAAAGACGACTAATATAAGAATCTCAGTTTTCTTATAATTTGTGTTTTTAAGTTGAATTAAGTTACAGGTGAGCAACATGCTGTAAACATGTTCTGTTTGAAGGAAACTGGTTTGTGTTTGCTTCTTCAGTACTTGATCTATTTCATACTTATTAAAATAAAGTATAAATACTTTATCTAAATCTAAAGTCATGCTTTCCATTATGACTGTATATAATGTTCTTGATGAGAAATACAAGAATGTTGTTTTGTGTTTCTTGTGAAATATTTCCATTTTTTATTCCACAAGAACATTTAATTCAGTAAAACTTGTGAAACCTGAAGTTCTGAGCCGAAGCAGCAGATCAGCTGACTGTTTTCAGTGACTCACGTTATAAAACAAGCTACTGCCTTTCATTTGCCCTCAGATGCCAGATAGTAGTCAGCACCCACATTGTTCTGATGCTGTTCTGAAGGAGGCGGCAACAGTTGGTGTCATGAGTGTGTGTGAGGATCAGCTCAGCAACAGGTGGGCGGGGTCATGTGGGCTTAACAAGAGGACACGCACTGTAGAAAAGGAAACAAAGTTCAGAGTTTATTCAAGACTGTAAAACTTAGTTTTCAGTAAAATGATTGAATTTATTTGGCAGTTTTTTAACTGAATGCAGCTTCAGAACAGATACAGAATCAGAACCAGTCTGAATAATGCAGGTATGTAAGTGAATACAGAGTTTCCTCTGAGGTAACAGAGGGCGGAGCTTAGGTTAACTACATTTTCTTGCCAGTGTTCTGTTCTTGCCCTTCAGACTTGTGTTATATTGTAATAGTGTTCATGTCGTGTTTTTTATTCCCTACATTCTGTCATCATGCCTCATGCTGCTCACCTGTTCACACCAATCAAGTCTACGTGTTTGACCTGCCCAGACCTGCACACATGCTCCGATTTACCTTCTCTCATCATCAGATCGTCTCCTTGCTTTGTCTCAGAGATCCAACATTCATGTCATTCTTCTGCAGCTACCAAACCGACTCCACCACCTGCCTGACCTGATGGTTCTCACCTGTCTGCCTGTCCTCGCCCACCTCGCCCATCGTGTCACTTCCTGTCTGCTAGTCTACGATCTTCTTCATGCTCAAGAGCTTCTGACTGTTCACTAACGACTCGCTCAGATTCTGGACCGATTCATTTGGATTTGGTTTCCTGTAAATTGACCCTGGATTATCTTAATTGCTGCTCGTTGCCTCGTCTGTGATGTCATCACCAACTGCCACTCCGAGTCGTGGCAGTTGGCAGTCCGGCCGTCTCCTGTAACTCTGTATCTGTTTAAACAGTTTTTATGCTCTAGATAGTCACCTTCTTGGGTCCTAGACTCCATCCCACCTGTCAGGGTACCGACTGGTTGTCCTGCTGCTGATTCATCTCTATTCTAATGAAATGAGAGAAGTTGAGGGATTTTTCTATTGTGATGTTCACAACCAACGGATTTGGAAAAATGAGAATGAAAACTCAGCCGCCTCAGACATGCATCACAATGAATAATAAGTCAGACTTCATATGTCCTTCCTTTAGCCAAAAAACCGTCTTCCGTGTTGTGACATCATCAGTTGAATGAGTGGTCAGTGTTTCAACATGTTAATTGCTGCTTTAATAATAATAGTTACATTTAGTGTTTAGAAGCCAGATGATCCTCCTGTGAAACATTCTGCAGATGATGTAATAGTTTTTGAAGGATACAGACTTTTATTAAAAAGTCTTGGTCATGTGATCGTTCTCTCTCAGTCTGGGTTCTCACCTGTTCTCTATCAGCAGAGTTTACATACTGTCCTTTTCAGTTAAATCTCCTGCTACCGGCTTCGTACCGTATCCGCGGTCTGTGTGTGGCGGCGGTCGGCTGATGGCGACCTCTCATCACCATCAGATGAACGGTCGATGAACGTACCTGTTCAAACTGTGTCATACGTCAAACTCACTGAACTGTCACATATCACGACTCTTTGTTGAAATGTGTGATTACAGATTCTTTTTTCAAGCATTAATATAAAATATTTCTCTGACATCACATCAGATGCACGTTATAATCAAATTGCAGGAAGTTGGGTTACCATGGTAACCATTACAAGCCTGTGGAAGCAGCTTTTACGTTTCCTCTAATCTTTGTTCTTTTTACACTTAATAAACAAAACATTTTATCATAGTTTTAAAATGAAATAATTCTCTGTTGGACTTTATTTAAGGAGGTTCATGTGCAGCAGCAGCAGAGTTTCAGCATTTCAACAGAAATGTTATTTAGTTTTTGTCATTGTGGGTGTTTCAGTAAGACTTAAGCAGCGTTCGGTTATAACAGAAAAGAATGTTTTTACCCTGCAGTGATGAAAACTTTTCTTCAGAGAGTTACTTTATGTAGATAGAACCTTCTCTTTCTCTTTTAGAACTCTCTCCCACTTATTCCTCGTGCTCATCGCCTCCTTTTCATTCTCACATGAGTAAACAGAACATATTCTAATGAGTCACCAGCATCTGCGTAAATAAACGCCTCCTGTGTGGGATTTTAATCACACTGTTCATATTCCAGTTAGCGCACACTCAAGTTGGACAACGATGGCAAGTTCCAGAAAAAATATCAGTATTATGTCTTATATTGAATTATAAAGTTAAATAAAGGCAAAGTAGAAGTTCCACCCTATACTGTCAATCAAATCACTACACGAAGGTCTAACACAGAAAAACATTTATATCTGATTTTATTCTGAGTTTTGCGAGTGATTTTTGTCCATCTCACAGATTCAATGAACAGATTGTGAAATTTTCAATAATGGGATTTAAATTATTAATTATGAGCAGAAACATCATGAGGTTTAGATGATCAGTGAATTTAAACATGTTCCAACTCTCTCTCTCTCTCTCTCTCTCTCTCTCTCTCTCTCTGCAGCTCTGATCACCAATGGGTGGACAGACAGGTGGAAAGGAGGCGGTCCCTCCATCCCGGTTCAGCCAGAGGACGTTTTTTGAGGATGTGGTTTTAACCTTCAGTTCCCCGATGGCCTGGTTGCTGGTTGTGGCTCTGGTCATCACCTGGCTTGGTGTGGCCATTGTATTGTTTGATTTGCTTGACTATAAGACTCTAACAGGTAACCAGTTTATGTCAATCAGTATCAGTTATATTTTATTTAAATATCATGTTTGTCTTTCTTACTGCTGTTCTGTAATATTTAGCATCATCCGTGAAAACGTGATTATTTTGTGTTTCAAGTTTTTGTTAAATTTCATGAAACTTTTCATTCAGTCACACATGATCCATTTTCATCCCAAAACCTCTGAGACATTTTTGAAGCAGACTTCAAAAGTGGACGTGTTCTCACATTTTCAACAGCATCCTTGAGTCAGTAGGAGACCCCCCCCCCCCACCTACAGTACCTGAGTTTCCCAGATGCTTTGAAAGTGATGCACCTTTAACACCAGGTTATGTACCAGCGCAGCTGCTGTGTGCATACTGCCGTTTACCCACATCTCCCCATTTCCTCTTAACCTTCTGATCCACACTGGCAGAATGACTGAAAGGGTGTTAACATAATATATTTACACCAAAATGAATATTGCAGTTTCTCCTAAACACCGTCCCACTGCAGGTTTTTCTAATGGAGCTCGTTATCTTCGTTTTATAAGCTAATTGTCTTGATTGATCACATTTCTGTGATTGTGTTGTAATTATGTCATAAACACAAACCTAAGAGAAACAAATCCCTTGTGTTTGCAGAACTCTTACTGATTTATTAAAGTAAATGTAATAATGAGGTCATCCAAACACATGCAGTAAATTTATGTTCAAATCGAAGTAGTTCTCCATCCCCGAGTATTTCAGACTATTATAACTATTAGCTCTGTTGTTGCTGAGGCCTTTTAGCCTCTGGTGTTCCAGAAAACTACCACCATCACGATCTCTTGAGTAAGAAAGATGATAAATGTCTACTGGCAGCGGTCCGCAGCAAGAACTGCTGAAAATTGGACTAGAGAGACTGATCTCATTAGGACTGTGGAGGAAAACTGTCAACATCAAAGTGAAAGACCAGATCTTTACCCCCTTCGTCCTCGGAGAGAAGGACGAGTCCTACCTGAGGAAACAAGTCTTCATGATTCCTGATTCAGAAATCAGTTCTCAGGGTTTAACAAAACCTATAAATCAGTTTTGAGCTCAACGTTATATGTGGTTCAATAAAACAGGAAAAAAACACAAATGATCATATTTTCTTTTAAACAGATAAACTTTTGTTGGTAAATTACTTGAAAAGACATATTTGTTTAATGGATTTGACCCTGATCTGATGCAAAATATAAAAGCTACATGCTACAAAGCTACATGTTTAGTTTAATAAACCTAAAGTTATCCAGCTGCATGTCAGGACTTCCTCCTTATGAGTCTAATGCAGATGTTTGTTCAGGTTGAGTTGCTTGTAAGAGGAGAAAGTTTTTATAACATCGTGATTCACTGCAGATCGACCAACATTCAACCCACATGATCTGTTAATGACCTTTCTGTTCATTCTCCTGATTCAGCTGTTCAACATCTGGATTATCCCACAGTGATAGTCCTGACAACCTCACATTTAACTCCTCTCTTCACTCTCTCCCCCCCTCACCCTCCACCCGATCACATCATCCTCACGCTGTCAATCACCTGCCATCCCATCCAAAGACTACACGTCATACTGTGACGACCCCGTGTGTTTATCACCTGGTAAAACAACTAAACCACAGACCGAGTGCATGTACCTGCATGGAGTGATGCACGCCACGACTCCGAGTCCCTCCACTGACATTGTGTTCAAATCGTGTCTTGTCTCACACTTACGCCCGTGTCGTTACCTAAACAGGTAAAAAAGCTGCTGCTCGTTATAAACGTCTGATGTTTAAATAAAACATGTTGCTTGTAAATGGATTTAGATTAAATCAAATAGAATCCATTGAAGTTTCCTTCCCCACCAACCAGCTGATTTCAGTTGGTAGAGCTGTTGTCTTGCAGCGAGAAGGTCGTGGGTTCAAATCCAGGCTGGGACCTTTCTGCATGGAGTCAGCATGTTCTCCCCGGTTTCCTCACACAGTCCAAAAACATGCAAGAGGGAGACTCTAAATTGTCTCTAGGTGTGAATGGTTGTTTGTCTGTGTGTGACCCTGTGATGGACTGGTAACCTGTCCAGGATGTCCCCCACCCTGAACAGGAAGAAGCAGGTTCAGAAGATGAATGGATTTTAAAATTCTCCCTTGTTTGTGGCCTTTGACTTGGTTTCCATGTAACGTGGCGAACGCGTCTCTATGACACGCAGATAGAACAGGTAACAGTTAAAGTTAACTCTCACAATTCTTTGTAGAATAGACTCGACAAACTTTCCTCAGATTTTATGGCCATGATGGCGTCACATAACGTAAACACCCCACAGCATCACGTTCAAAAGGAGCGAGACTGAGACCTGCTGACTGTGGAGGCTGCTGGACTTCATACGATTCACTAACCTGTCCAGGTGATCTGAATTCAGTGACACGGTGCATCATCCTGCTGCAGGAGCCATCAGACCATGACTGTGGTGGACCTGGTCAGGTAGTCTGTGGTGTGTAAATAGTGACAGATCTGAGTTTTTGTGTTTCAGGTTGTGACACGTTGCATCAGACCAGACAGCGTTTCTACGTGCCTAAATGCACGGACTAGCTGCCATGTGATTGGCTGATTGTGTTTACAAGCAAATGATCAGGTGTACCTAATAAAGTGGCCGGTGAACGTAGTTTGGGCATTTCAGCTGAAGTGATTAAATCTTGATTTATACTCGAATATTTATTAGAAGTTCCAGTTTGCAGTTAAATGTGAAGAGATTTTTAAACATAGATGGATGACGAACACGTGTCCACATAACGAGGTGTCCACATAACGAGGTGTCCACGTAACGAGGTGTCCACGTAACGAGGTGTCCACATAACGAGGTGTGCTCGTAACGAGGTGTCCACATAACGAGGTGTGCTCGTAACGATGTGTCTATGTAACGAGATGTACTTGTAACGAGGATTCCT
>SSNP01000200.1:527268-543927 GCA_006937955.1 Pachypanchax playfairii | reverse complement strand
CACAACGAGGTGTCTATGTAATGAAGTGTCCATGAAACGAGGTGTCCACGAAACGAGGTGTCCATGTAACGAGGTGTACTCGTAACGAGGTGTCCTCACAACAAGGTGTCCATGTAACGAGGTGTCCACATAACGAGATGTCCTCACAACGAGGTGTCCATGTAATGAGGTGTCCTTAAAATGAGGTGTCCACGAAACGAGGTGTACTCGTAACGAGGTGTACTCGTAACGAGGTGTCCTCACAACATGGTGTCCATGTAACGAGGTGTCCATGTAACGAAATGTGCTCGTAACGAGCTGTCCTTACAATGAGGTGTCCATGTAATGAGGTGTCCATGTAACGAGGTGTACTCGTAACGAGGTGTACTCGTAACGAAGTGTCCACGTAATGAGGTGTCCTCACAACGAGGTGTCCATGTAACGAGATTTCCTAATAACAAGGTGTCCTCATAACGATGTGTCCTCACAACGAGGTGTCCCCATAACGAGGTGTACTCGTAACGAGATGTCCTCATAACGATGTGTCCTCATAACGAGGTGTCCTCATAATGACAGAGTTAATCAGCTGCTCAACAGGGTTGAATACAGCTTGTCTTCATCATAATGATTTAAAGAAATGCTGATGGTCCAAATTCTCCCTCTGAGATGCTGAACTGGTTTCAGATGTTGAGAGTTCAGATTCCACGTTGCAACAATGTCTCGTTATGTTTTTCATCTGTTTGTTCAGCTGATCTAAAATCGTTATCAGCCTCTTAGTGAAGTGTTTCAGTGCAGGTAGAATTAACACCTGGTGCTTTTTAATTAACAGCATGAAGCTGCATGTGTGTGTGTGTGTGTGTGTGTGTGTGTGTGTGTGTGTGTGTGTGTGTGTGTGTGTGTGTGTGGGTTTGTATTTCTGACCTCCTGGGGACCCGTTTCCTGACTTTTACTATCTTTCTGGGGTCCGAGGGTTCTTGTGGGGACCGAAGCCTGGTCCCCATGAGGGGGACTCCCCTTTTTAGGGTTAGGGGTTAGGTTTATAGGTATGGTGTGAATAGAGTTTTAGTTAGTCTTAGGGTTAGTTATAGATCAGTAATGGTTAAGGTTAGTAAAAGGGTTTGGGTTAGGTATAAATCTAGTTACTAAAATCAATGGAAGTCAATGGACGGTCCCCATAAGGATACCAAAACACACTTGTGTGTGTGTGTGTGTGTGTGTGTGTGTGTGTGTGTGTGTGTGTTACTACAGTTACTCTGTAAACAGTTTCATTTAAACAAATAATAGAAAAAAATGAAATTTAACAGACAGATATTAAAAAAAGAAAAATAAATTCGCCTGTCACTCATTTGTAGAGAAATAAAATGTATAAAAGTTATTCATCTTCCATTTAAATCAAGGGAACTTTGTTCAGGGTAAAATGATTTGAGAGGGAAATGCAAAGGAAAGGTAAACGTCCTCTGTGCGTCGTCATTATCTGTCATTTTCTGAGGCAAATATTTACAAGGTGACAGTGACAAAGTGCTGCGCTGCATCTTTAATCACATTTTACCTCCACAAATCATTTCAGTCAGAAAAGCTGTGGGTGTGTAAGAAAGAGCACACTGAGGAAGAATTACAATCATACGTAGATGCTTCAAAAATACATTGAGTTTTGTTTCTTGTTTGTGTTTTAAATCTTTTAATGGATATTTTTAATCTGTTTTCTTAATCATACGGCATCACAATAGTCGGTGCCATAAAATAGAGACGGAAAGGCGGGAGACAAAAACATGAACTGCCAAAGACAAACTGTTGAGAAAAAGCCAGTAATTCAGAGGAGATTTGAGGCGAGTGAAATGGAAAAGGTGGAGAGGAGACGAGGCTTCAGCTCAGTGAGATCAGTCACCTTTTGAAACCCACCTGCTTTAAGACAGAACCAGAAGAAAAGATGTTTTATAACATACATGGTTTTATTTTAAAAAACAACAGAAATGCTGAGCATGTGACAGATGGACAACGCGGACAGATGGTTATTAAGTTTCTCATGATCAGTCCGCTTGAAGGACAGAAAGACAAACAATCAGACATCTTTTATTTGTTGTTTGTTCTCTTGAAACTGCTTCACTTCATGCTTTTCTTTATAGTGTTATTTATTTATTTATTTATATCCTGCAGATTTCCATTTAGTGTCTCTGTGGAGAATTCTGTTTTTCATCTTTTCTCTTGGTCCTTTAGAGCTCGAGGTCTCTCTAAACTACAAGACAAAAAGGAAAACAAAGACAGGTTGGAAAAATCAAAAAGACGTAAGACAGAAGAAATTAAGATCAAGGTGTAAAGGTGGATTTAAAGAGACAGTAAATAGGAAAGAACCTGCTTCAGTTAGAATGGGAGTCAGAGAGAGAGAGAGAGGGAATGAGTGAGCAACAACAATAAAATGAGCAGAGATAATTACAGAGTTATACTGGTCTTCTATTCCTGGTTTACCTGGCAGAGTGTGTGGGGTGCCAATCAAAGAAATGTCAGTGCATTAATCAGCTGTTTATGAGGCTCCATTAGCCAGAACAACTCCTCCACACGGAGACGGGAACAGGCAGGAAGCATCTTCCATCTGGCAGAGCGAAAATTAAAGGTTCCACCGAGAAAATCAAAACAATAGATCGTACCTTTTAGAGGCGACTGTTATCATAACACACATACGCATGCACACACTCACACACACACACACACCTGCACACACGCATGCACACACTCACAAACACACACATGCATTCACACACACACACACACCTGCACACACATACACACACATATTCACACACACAGATACACACACATGCAAGCACAGACGCACACTCACTTGCACGCACATACGCACACACACACTCACCTGCATGCATACACACAAGCATACACACACGCATGCACACACTCACCTGCATGCATACACACAAGCATGCACACAATCACACATACATATACACACACGCACGCACACACACACACTTACCTGCATGCATACACACACACATGCACACACAGAGAAGTGATGAATCTGACAATTTCCTCAGAGACAAACAGGCAAAGCAACTTTACTGTGATGATATTACAGTTTGATTTAACACAGTTAGCAGCTTAAAAAGTGTTTTTATTTACACCTACACACCAAAGTAAAATAATTATCCTCCCTTTTACAGTTAGATCAGATCAGTTTAGCAGCAAGTCACACTCTGGTTTATTATTTCTGCTACAGAAAGAGAGTCACTGTAATATGAAACTTGTGCAGAAGAATCCCAGTAACAATAAAATATATCACGATGCTTCTTTGATGGATTTTACAGAAATTATACTTCTTTGATGTATTTATGAATAATTTCACGGGTTGTGTGAGACCTACATTTTTATATTTTTGAGTGATTGATCATTTCAAAACTGAATTAAAGAAACATTATCGTTGAGAAGTTAGGCTTTAAAATGCTGAGCTTTTTCTAACTTTCTGTTTAAATAGAGTAGAATAGGATGTTATTACATTGGTACATTGGAAATCCTTGTGCGTTGTCTCAAGGTCAGGCAATTAAAATACACTTACAGATAAAAAGGAGGTAAAATGAAAAAACAAAAATACAATAACAAAAATGTACAATAAATCAACAAGTTCAAACTAGATCTCCAGCCCTCAGTCGTCCCACCGTCCAGCCACAAACTGGTTCAATATGTTTATGTTATATTACATCTTGAGAATTAAATGGTTAATTGAAAGAGCAAATTGCAGCAG
This sequence comes from Pachypanchax playfairii, assembly GCA_006937955.1. NCBI lineage: Eukaryota > Metazoa > Chordata > Actinopteri > Cyprinodontiformes > Aplocheilidae > Pachypanchax > Pachypanchax playfairii. Next base: position 540,197 of record SSNP01000200.1, on the reverse strand, counting down.
CTAGCTGGTCCATCCGAGGACATGTCCAGTTGGACTGTCAGAGTAACCACTTAATGTAAAACTTTCTTTATCAGGATAAATACCCGGTATATAGATCTTTATTTGATTTTCTCATCTGTTGGTGATCAGAGCAGAAATCTCCATCTGGACTCTTCCAGCTGAAAAACAATGTCAGTCTAGTTTGACTCACAACATACATCAGTGATAATGTCCAATTAGTTGTGTGTAATTCTAAATATTGGTGAAGTCTAATAATCATATGAGTCAGTCTTTTGAAATCTCATAATTAATTAGTAAATGTTCTGTAGAAAGCAGTTTTTATGTGGAATGAAAGAATGAAATGAACAAAGAGGAACGTTGTAACTGCTGATGACTGAAGACGATCTGGACAGCTTCAGTAAGACATCCGTCTCTCTGTAATGGCTCTGCTAATTAAAACTGCTGCTAACATATTATTATCATTCATTTACTGAATATCTGTGTTTCACACTTCAGTAACAGAGAGAACAGTGAGAGATTGTCTTATATTTATACAGAGAATGTCAGAGGCAGAAGAACAGGTAAAAAACGTGCATGTACGTGCATGTGTGTGAGCGTGTGTTTCCTGTCTTCTGCAGCTAACATGTTTGAAATGATTTTATTTATCTTAACATGTTAATGTGATGTGTTGTGAATGATTTATACGTGTGAACTATGAAGATGGTTGAGCTGTTATGTATTTCAGTTATTGGTGTTTCTCTTCGCTCTTTGCGCTCTCGTCTCTCACTTCCTGTCTGTCTCTTTTTAATACCATGTTTATGCGTCTGTGCTGCTCAGGTCTCCCTCCTCCTCCCGCCATCGCCAAGAGAGGTTTGAAGATTCAAGGCAAGCTGACGCACACATCACATTCACTTATTAATAAAAATTCTCATATTATGTAACGATACGGTGGTTCCTTCTCCGACATCCTACGGAGACGTTAAGTGTTCCAATGATCCAAATCATGGTGTTTCTCCAGAGCAGCTGCCTGGGGTGAAGAACATTTCATGGACAGCTGCACTTTGGTTTAATTGTATAAAACAGAATAAAATACAGAATAAAACAAAGACACAGCAAACAGAACTGAATTATTTCCTTTGCAGAATAAAGTCCTTCTGTTATAAACTCTAACACACTGAGACGCCTTGATATATAAGTGATAAGAAATTTTTCATCTGCAGCTACAATAATAAACAATTTCTTGAATCTTTTATTAATTCAGTTTGTTTTAACAGGAATAAAAGAAACAAAAAGGAGATTTAAATCAGAGAAAAGGAAGAACACTGATGGATCTGAACATAAAGAGACAGATGTAAAATAAACCAGATGTGGCAGCTTGTTCTGTGTTGAGACCTCAACAACCAAATACATGCAACAGCTGCATTATTACTGTGTTATTTATTATTTTATATTAGTTTAATCCAGAAGAATAACAAAACACTCTGATTGTTCCATTTATGGGAGTAACACAGAATTAAATGACAGTAGCTTCAAAATATATTTAGTTTGTTTAAAGTTCAAACATAAATCACAAAGTTAATAATAATCATAAACAGCAAAAACTAAACGACAAAAATTTGGACTCAAACTATTTGTTTGAATTGAAAGTGAAACTGATGCAGTAAAGTTCAATTAAACCATTAAAAACCACGTGACTCCGCCTCCATCAGGATGTCAGGTTTCACCAGGGTTTGTTCGTTTATTTGTTTGTTTGTTTCATTGTTTGTTTGTTTTTTTGGTTTAGATTTTGGGGAAGATCTGGATCACTGTCTCGTTGCAGCAGTGTTTTTAAAGCTATAGTGCGTAACTTCTGTCGCCCCCTAGCGGAATTTTGCGTTATTACAACAGTGAAGCTGGCGCTTCTATATGACGTAAGAGGAAGAGGTAATTATTGTATTTTTTATTTATTTTCCACAGAAACGCAAATAGCTTATTACAAACGGGAGACAAGGTGCCTGTTAATTTGTAACTGACAGGTTAGTGAATGATCTCCTGCTACGAGACTCTCCGCTCGTCCTCCCCCTCCCTTCTTGTTGTGATGTAAAAGACGTAATTTCCTGCGCGCCAGCGCGGGAATGTCGCCGGTCGACACGCAAAGTAAAAATCATATATATTGAAAAATACCGTGAGATGTTTGAGGAGCCGATCAGCTTAATCTGCATTGTGTCATCTCCTCTAATAGTGGCTTGGCTGAAACGAACATGTAAAAGTTACACACGATAGCTTTAATAATAAAGCTCGAGCAAGATTCTTCCAAACTTCTAATTACACACATTCCATTTAAAATCTAAACCAGATATTTGAATACATGTAGAGAGAGAAGGTAAATAAAAGAAAACAAAGTGTTACTAAACTTTATGAACTACTTCTGACAAAATAAAAAACATGTTTTGGAAAAATCTGATTCAATTTTAGTTCTGATGTAAAAACTGAGAACAAACTGAGAGAATGTGTAAATGTGAGTGGAGTCATCAGTCAGTCAATCAAAGGTAAAAAACCTCCATCCATCTGTTTTTAATTCCTGCTCAGCGTGGTGGAACAGTGGGTGTTCCCTTGCAGTGAGAAGGTCCTGTGTTCGATACCCGGCTGGAAAATAGAACCTTTCTGCAAGGAGTTCACATGTTCTCCTCCCACAGACCAAAAACATGCTTGAAGTTCATTGGCTAATCTGAATCTGACAGTGATTTTAAACTTGACAAACAGGTCAATAGTGTTTTAAAGTCAAGTTTTTATCATCTTCGTCTTTTAGCAAAAATTAAATCGTTTTTATCTTTTAATCTGTTTGAGCAAGTTGTTCACGCTTTTATTTCTTCACGTTTGGACTACTGCAACGTGCTTTACTCGGGCATCAACCATAACGCACTGTCCCGGCTGCAGTTAGTCCAAAATGCAGCAGCGCGGCTTTTAACAGGGGCCAGAAAATGTGAGCACATTACCCCTATTTTAGCTTCTTTGCACTGGCTTACTGTCCGTTTTAGGATAGATTTTAAAATTTTACTGTTTGTTTTTAAAGCATTAAACGGACTGGCCCCTCAGTACATCACGGACCTCCTTCAAATTTACTCTCCGGCACGCACACTGAGGTCTGAGGGTCAGCTCCTCCTGGTGGTCCCTAAGACGAGGCTGAAGACCAGGGGGGACAGGGCTTTCTCTGTCGTCGGCCCACGCCTATGGAACGCTCTGCCCCCCCACATACGTACCGCTCCTACTGTTGAGTGTTTTAAGTCTCGTCTTAAGACCCATTTTTATTCCTCGGTGTTTAACACTGTTTGAGTTGCTTGGTCCTCTGTGTCTTTTATAATTTGTATTGGGTATTATTTGTTTTTTCTATTTTTAGTTTAGGATGGATCTATTTTATTGTTTTTATTATTTTTCTAATCTTTTTTATGTATTTTTACATGTTTTGCTCTTAGATTTAGTTTTTTATGATTTTATGATCTGTCAGATTTTCTATGATTGTTTTTGTCAAAGCACTTTGGAACAGCTTCTGTTATTTAATGTGCTATATAAATAAAGTGGATTGGATTGTCCCTCAGTGTGTGAGTGGTTGTTTATCTATATGTGATGGACTGGTGACCTGTCCAGGTGTAGCCCCGCCTCTCATGCAGTGATCACTGTAGACACCAGTTCCCTGTGACCCTGAACAGGAATAAGCAGGTACAGATAATGACTGACTGAATGAACATTATAAAAAACACAAATATGTTTTTTCTTTCAGCCGGAGTTCGTTCAGTAAAACGAATCCATCGTGATGTCACAACTCAGGAGAGCGGTGATTGGCTGGAGATGATTTGGGCATTTGTTGCAGGTCTGGTGGCACCTGATGAGGAAGAGGAAGGTATTCACCACCTAACTGAAACCCTTACATGTAAGAAACATCAGTAGTTAACCATGAAAATAATAATTACTAATAATTAATACACTAATTCTCCTTTTACCAAACATTTTAATCAAACCAAAACTTTTAAAGTTGAGAAGATTGTGAGTTGATGCTGTGAGAAGAATCACCTTCAAAGTCTGATTTTATATGAAGCTGTTATGAGCGTGATACAGATATCACTTCATTGTTTTAGTTATGATTCATTCATGTCAAGATCTTTTTTCTGTAAAAGTTATAGAAATATAGTAAGATCGATTTAATATAAACCATTTTCTGTTTTGTTTGTTGTTTGTTTGTTTGTTTAGCGTTTCACTCAGAAGAACTCTGAAGTGAAGAAACAACGACAGTAAAGAACAAAAGGGAAACGTTTGAGAAAAATAAAATAAGGAGAGAAAGATGTGCAGCAGTAACTTGATCAATAAAATACTGGAAGTCAAATCTTGTTTTTTCTTCTGTGTGTCTGGAACATGAATAATTTCCTTCCTGGATGCAGGTTGAACTGTTGAATTCTGTAGAGGAAACATGTTCATCTCTTAGATGATCAATTAAATCCAAATTCTAACGTTCATTCTTATTCTGAGCTGTTTTCAGCAAATAATGTTGTTTTTAATAACAAATCTCTTTTTAATCTTTATACATTTATAGACAAGTTTAAATTAAATGGGAGACATTCATTACAAATGAATAAGGCTGCAAAATATAATTACTAGTGTTATATTTGTTATATTTTAAGATGTAGTTGATAAAACTGAAGCAAATAATTGTTTATTGAAATAAATACAAATGAAATCGTGATTAAAATGTTGTAGACAGAAAGTTTCATCTTTACATTTAGATCCAAGTTTAAAGATTTTTCATGTCCGAAACCAAAAAAAATCAGTCAACAGATTAAAACAAGTTGGATTGAAAAATTAGCTAAAGTTTGAATAAAACCTTTGACCGACCCTGTTTCACCTTCGTCTCCTTTGAAGTAAAATTGTTTTTTAAATCCATATAGCTGGCTTGAATTATTTGCACACAGTTTCACATAATTAGATGAAAATTGATGAATTATTTTTCAAAAATTGGGTTAAAATATAATGAGTTTAATTGAATTTTAATTCAATTCTCACTTTTGTTTATTTTAGCAAGCAAACAGCAGTCGATGTCATCAGACAGATAATCAGGGACGTAAAGATGGTTAGTATTAAAATAATCGGTAAAAATATAAAAACACCAACATGCACGTACGCACACACACACACACACACACACCTGCTTTTAGATTCCCGGCAGTAACAGCCATGAATAATGGATCCTAGTTTTCTCTGGCCTGGGGGAAAAGCTTTTAAACGTAATTTGTTGCTTTAATTTATTTACACAACCTGGCAACATCAGCCTCGAGGCTTGCTGCATTACACAAAACCGAACCACACCGGGAGGGATACACACTCCAAAATACACACATTTAATAATAATAAAATAAAAAGTCACATGACACACACGTCTGCCACAGGTATGAGATATATCCAACTCATCTGGATATTCTTTTTCAGAAGCAACTTATGTCCCAGGTTATAAAGAATGTGGATGAATTCATCCAGATTTATATCATAAGGGGATTTATTGTGTTTATCAAATACAGTTTCATGACAGTCAGTGTCATTATTTTTAAGGATCCCTATATGATTGTCCACATGTTTCTTGTTTCACTTGAGGAGATCAGCATGAATAGATTTACTATTTAATTTAAAAAAGAGTTTCATTCATCACGTCAGGTCAGCATGATTCTTTTTGGCTCCTGTCTCTTTAAGACAAACACAAGTCTGTGATTGGACGTTTGATTGATCAGAAAAATGCCAAAAACTTTGAAACAAGAGGAGGTTTTATCATCATTGTACTACAGGAGTCATCTGGTGATGGGTGGCAGGTAGAGCAGGTCGTCTGCTAACCAGAGGGTCACTGGTTCAAATCCCCACTCTGTCCAGAAAGATTGGTTTGCCATTGTGTCTTTGGGCAAGACACGCCCTTCCTGTTTGGTGGTGGTCGTAGGACTTGGTGGCCCCTGGCAGCCTCACCTGTCAGTGTCTCAGCTTTGGAACAACATGTAGTTTAAAACCTCTAAACGTGTGAGTGTAAATGATAAACTGTAGTGTGAAGCACTTTAGGAGTCAGAGTCTGCACTATACAAGTGCACACTGGTTACCATGACAACAAAAAACAAAGAATCGATCAGGAACAAATGAGCACTACAGTGTGGATGTTGTATATAAAGAAGATTTGTCCAGAAGTAATCTGGTTCTTCCAGATGTGTGTGTAGTCCCACCTGTCCACTCGGTGCGACACATACATCTGGGATTTCTCTGTATGAAACCATCTATAAAAGGGAGGGACATCTGGTATAATACTTTAAGCTGATTGGAGGGATGCGCCAGGAAGGGTCTGTCTATCATGATTTGTCTTTAACCAATCAAAGTAAATCAAGCTCTTGCAAATCCAGTCAGGAGTAAAACATACACATCGTTACCATCAAGAAATACACAAAGTTTTTACCTTTGATCATTTTTCAACCAAGAAATCGTCTCTAGTCCTAAAACAGATTCATTAGCTGCTTCTATAAGTACATCCACCAGCAGCCATGTTTGTTTTACTTTACCTGTCAATCATACCTGAACACCCGCCCCCAAGCACAATGCAACCATGTGACTGTTCCGAAAATAATTTGACCGAGGAAGACGGTTTTAGTTGGAGCAGGATGGATTTTTGTAGGTTTGGGAAACTCCAAATCTCGTGAGAATCCGTCTTGCAGCACAAGGTTACAGGAGAAGCAGACAGAAGACAAACAAAGCAACTACGTATCATGACACAGTGAACACAGAACAAAAAATTAAAGCTGCAAGCAGCAATAAAGATTTACTTAATCTATATATGAAATTATTGTGTCTTGTCACACGACGGCACAATTTAAAATCACACCTCCACAGTATCACAATGACTAAAAGAGTTTTACCTTTTGTTGATCTAGCTAACCTCTCTGGTGCTGCAACAGATTGAAATAAATCCCATGAAAGAAATAGAGCTAAAATAAACATGAAATAATCTGAAGTTTATGTTCCTTATAAATCAGGAGTGAAAAACATTAAAGAAGCCATTTCACACAAATTTCATGAATTTGTGGTTATTTCTGAAGTATTTACCTGTAATATGAAACATTTTATATCTAAATAACGTCAGGAAACACTGATTAACAGACATTTCAATCAATCTGCATGAAAATTTGGGTGGTTCCGTCGGGCCTCAAGCAGCAACTCGTTCATATTCATTATTCGAATTTGCTGGACTCTGATTGGCTAACAAACTAGCCTATGAGAGCAAGGAATACTGTATACTGTTGAACATCAGATGTTCTCTCTTCCTGTTTGCTACATCTTATGCTACAGCTTTTAGCTAGCATCATGCTAGGCGTTATGCTAACAGCTTTTAGCCAGCAGCATGCTAGGCGTGGTTTCAACTGCAGGAGCTGATGAATACTAACGAACAAAGGAGTTGTGATGTAACAGATACAGGCCGTTAGAACTCGGGAGAACTCGGGTTTTATCACCACCTGCGTAGTTTGAGAGATTAAAACTGAAAGAGAAGTTGTTGACCTGTTTTCACCCACTATGAAGGTAAGAACACCTGTGGAGCTAAAATATTCAACAGAAACCTCAGAAACACTGTTTTTAAAGATAGGGACTTTAAAAAAAAAAAAAAAAAAGTAAATAAAATTCTGATAAGGTAGACTGCTGGTAAGAACTGTGTACATGAAGGATTATTCATGAAGGAAACTGTTTCTGAGACTCGATGAGCTTCTTCTAAACTTCTAAAATGTAGATATGATTGTGTGGAAACATTTTGCTGGTAGTTTAATCTGCTGAATCTGAGAAAAAGAATAAAAAGGACTTTGCTTTTTTCTCTCAAGGACTATTTGGTCAGATTTTGGTTCAAAAATATATTTCAGAATATTTTTAATTCAATATTTTTAACTGCCGTTTATAGGCTTAACACACCCACAGAGAGAGAGGATCAGCTTCCAGAATGATTTTGTTTCATGTTAAATTGGTCGTTTATGATGCTGATCTGAATCTTTGTGTTCAAATTCTCTGTTTTCTGCCAAACATGTTTCCAGTTAACCAACAGCTGAAACATGTTCAGGCTTCTAAATATGAACATTTATTTACAAAATAAACAATACAACCTTTTATTCTAATTAAAAATCAGATGTTGTCAGATTATCTCAGCATTAACGAGTTGTTTGTTTGTTTGTTTGTGGATAAGAAATGTGCAGGTGAGGTTTGGCTTTCTGTCACCTCACCGCTGACAGGTAATCTGTTTCTCAACGCAGCGTCATGATCAAAGGAATCACTCTCATGTGTGTGCAACCCACACATGAAGGAGACGGCACATCAACGTGCACCGAACTAACACACACGTGTACAGATAGAGCTCAAACACTGAGTTACATTGGCTCATTCCTTCTTGATGTTTGCTGTTTCTAAGGGGCGTGGCTCCTGCTGCGAGCACGGCGGTGAACGAACGGACACACAAACACTCAGATAAACACGCTCATGCAACAAAACGCTGCAGACCATCACGGCGTAAACAGCAGCACCAACATTTAGAAAAGATTACAAATTGTGCTCACAACATTTACATGATGACTTGTGGTTCTGGTCTTAATTTTAATTTATTTTCCTTGAACTTAACAAAGATGCAACTCCAGCTGTGGCCTTGATTTTATCTCCAACACTAATTGAAAATATTTTCTTCCTCTTCAAATGCAGGATTTCTGCACAAAGACGACTTTTATTCACCAGAGAGTCACTGGAATGATCTGAAGGCAGCAGCTCGGCTTTAGAAGAGAAAAAAAACACTTTCTTTCTCATGGCCTGATTCTTGTTCTCTAGCGGCAACTTTAAACACTTTTTTTTCCCTCCTAAAGATCTACTCAGTCACATCTGATCACAGATGTGCTACAGCAGGTTTTCATTCGACACCTTCAGACTCCCACTTCCATCTCCCTTGAAGGGAATCTACCAACCCTCCTTTCATGCTTTAGTCATCCCGCCTGGCTGCTGCAACGTCCCCCCAAGGCTCAATTCCTGAAACAATCTGTAGCTCTGATATCTAAAACCATCTTCCTCCCAAAGCTCCACCTCAAATGTCCCATATTTACCACTGCTGGATCTACAAGACGAACCGTTCTAAATTGAAACTCTGGTGTTCAAACACCACAGAATGGTGGGAAACATCTGTTTGACATCTGGTTATTCATCCCAAACTTGTTTCTTCTATGAATACATCAAATATGTCCAAAATTTACACTTGTTTTCATAATTATTTGTTTGTTTTTTTATTAAAAAGACAGAACCACAAACTCATTTATTTCTCAAAATACAGGTGTTTCCCTTTGTTGGTCAAGAGGAGGAACACAGGTTTTAGGTTAACTGGTGACAGATCACAAACACGTTACAACCGCCATATTTATCAGGGTTTTCCTTCATATAAGGAACGTTGGTGTTGGTGATCAGGACATGTCCATAAAATATGTTCCCAAACTTTCTGTCTTCTCCTATAAAACATTGTTATATAAGGAACATTTAAACCCAAAGTGACTATTGTAATTCTTTATTATCAGGATGTTCACACGGTTCTGTAAAAAAACCTCCAGCTCAGAAACTTTGACCAATTCACTGAAACTAATTGTATCAAAATTTGACTGAACTGTTTGTATTTAACGGGTACTAAACCTGTTAGTGTGAACTGGACTTGTTAATTCTATTTATTGCCTTGAAAATTCTTTTGTTATTCATGGATCGTGTGAATAAACTGAACTGAACCAGACCGAGTTTTAACAAGGAGGAAATGACTCAGATGTTCTTTCATCTTCACAAGAACGAACAGATTCATCAGGTGATCAAAACATTTCATGAGGTGATAACAGTCTGTTAATAATCCAGCACTGGAGTGTGGCTTAGGCTCTTCTTATGAGACAGGTGGGTAGTTAGCTATGATGAACAGTAGGTGTTGCAGGATGAGACTCACGAGGAGCTGGGAGGAAGAACACTCTCAGAAATAGAGGTACGATACAAGAACATTTTGTACCTATAGGTACATTTTTTTAAATGTTCCCTCAAAAGTACAATATTGGTCTTTAAAAGGCCAGAAATTCTCCTTTGAGGGTTCAAATTGATATGAAGTACTAATTTTACCATTTCAACTTACTGCACCTGCGAGCCTGGTCAAGGCTGGTTTATCTCCATTTTATTAAGTTTCATCCATCATTTTTAATATTATGTTTTAAATGTTGGTTTTAGACTTTAAAAAGTGGCATAAATTTACTGTTTTACTGGAACAACTTCATAAGGTACAAAAATAGACCTGGACTAAAGGGCACAGGAATGTCTCTCAGAAAGGAACACCCCAGGGATGAGAATTTGTACCCTATTTTTGAGAGTGAAGGGAAACATCAGGACTTCCTGGAATCCTACAACTTCTTACATGTCCTGTACCAGCAGAATGAAAAGTACATGTACCCACAAAGACAACATCATGTTCACTTTGAAACAGTTCACAAAACAACAAACTGTTTTTTCTGTAATTTAGGTAGTGAGATGAGGGTCAGTCTCTGCTCCGTGTTCCCAGGCTAACATGTTACAATCACAACAAATTAAACTTGAGCACCATCTAAACATCAGCATGTTCATATCAAAGTACAATCTCAAAGAACCGTTAGCATGGTTGTTTTATTGCTGCATAATGAATCAATTAAAGCAGTAAATTGAATGATGAAACAGCTGTTTAAACATTTCAGTTCTCTGATTAATCATTTGGTATAAAAATCAATATTCACATTTCCATCAGTGGATAGTAACACTGTTATGGTAACAGATAATTTAATGTTATTAGTGATGATCTGATCATAATCAGCATTTACTTTTTCATAAACTAGAATTAAAAGGTATCACCATGTTGTGCATTGTGCTGTCACTAAGGAACAATATGATACGTCAGGTTGAGAACGAGCGTCTCTGTTTCTCTGCTGTTGTATTAATCACCGGCCCCCCCTTCGGCCCCCCCGACTCAGTAAGTCACGGGAAGGGAGTGCTATTTAATCATAAAAAGTGTCACATTAATTCAGACAAATCCGAGCAATCTAGTTGTCTAATAAAGCTGTCATATTTGCATCCGGTGACTTACGCTCACCATCGTTTTAGATTAATTCCCGTCACAACCTTTTGATTTATTAATGCATAATAACTGAGGGCAACGTCTGTGACTGTTAGCATGTGTGTGAGCGTGTGCAGCTCTGTGTGTGAGTGTGAAATCATGTCTACAAAGCATCAACTTTTAATCTAACATATTGGCTGTGACCAGATGAGAGAAAATCTAATTTTACAGTAACTGAGGGTGTTGAGAGGGAAATGTTAGACTCCCAATGAGTAAGAACAAGAACAGCATCAGTTGCTCCCGGTTTCAGAGAGAGACTCTAATCTGTGCTTATCAGGACTCGGCATAAGAATTTCATCCCACTTGAGATTGTCTTTCCATATTCATGCTTTCTGAGTAAAATTCAAAGGTCATCGTCGATCCTTTTCCATTCTGCACACACTGAAGAAGGATTTCTCAGCAATTGTTGCTTAGCAATATAGTTTTTCTGTTGTTTTTATTTCTGTATAGCAGTGCAGAACAAAACGAAGCCTAATGAAGATTTGCAGAAAAGTTAGGAAACAAGGCTGTTTAAAGAATGTGGCCTGAACTGACAATAAAACACCAAAAAAATGTTCACAAAGAGACTCAAAATAACAAAATGGAGACGTCAGACGGGAATTATCATAAACAAACAATAAATAACAAAAGGAGACAGAAAAACATCCTAAATCTGAAGCGGTTGTCTTTGGAGAAAACCCAACAGTGATTTCAGAGAAATTTGAGCATTTTTTACGATCAAAATTGACATTAAATTACCACAAAGAAAAACAAAAATCACAAAAATACAACAAACAGACATCATGATAATTACTGGCGTTATTATGACATAGACACAAAAGACCTCAATGACTCAAAACTTCATGTAAATTGAGAGTAAATCTCTGTATGGAGGCAGAAAAGTGATCAAGAGGAAATTCAAAATTAATATATATACACTCACCGGCCACTTTATTAGGTACACCTGTCCAACTGCTCGTTAACACTTAATTTCTAATCAGCCAATCACATGGCGGCAACTCAGTGCATTTAGGCATGTACACATGGTCAAGACAATCTCCTGCAGTTCAAACCGAGCATCAGTATGGGGAAGAAAGGTGATTTGAGTGACTTTGAACGTGGCATGGTTGTTGGTGCCAGAATGGCTGGTCTGAGTATTTCAGAAACTGCTGATCTACTGGGATTTTCACGCACAACCATCTCTAGGGTTTACAGAGAATGGTCCGAAAAAGAAAAAATATCCAGTGAGCGGCAGTTCTGTGGGTGGAAATGCCTTGTTGATGCCAGAGGTCAGAGGAGAATGGCCAGACTGGTTGGAGCTGATAGAAAGGCAACAGTGACTCAAATAACCACTCGTTACAACCAAGGTAGGCAGAAGAGCATCTCTGAACGCACAGTACGTCCAACTTTGAGGCAGATGGGCTACAGCAGCAGAAGACCACGCCGGGTGCCACTCCTTTCAGCTAAGAACAGGAAACTGAGGCTACAATTTGCACAAGCTCATCGAAATTGGACAATAGAAGATTGGAAAAACGTTGCCTGGTCTGATGAGTCTCGATTTCTGCTGCGACATTCGGATGGTAGGGTCAGAATTTGGCGTCAACAACATGAAAGCATGGATCCATCCTGCCTTGTATCAACGGTTCAGGCTGGTGGTGGTGGTGTAATGGTGTGGGGAATATTTTCTTGGCACTCTTTGGGCCCCTTGGTACCAATTGAGCATCGTTACAACGCCACAGCCTACCTGAGTATTGTTGCTGACCATGTCCATCCCTTTATGACCACAATGTACCCAACTTCTGAT
>SSNP01000200.1:514019-527258 GCA_006937955.1 Pachypanchax playfairii | reverse complement strand
CGTTATTATGACATAGACACAAAAGACCTCAATGACTCAAAACTTCATGTAAATTGAGAGTAAATCTCTGTATGGAGGCAGAAAAGTGATCAAGAGGAAATTCAAAATTTATATATATATATATATACCGTATATGTATATAATTTTTTTACATAAAATAAATATAAAATATATATAATAAAAAAAATCTACACAAGACATTTATTTATTTATTTTTTGTTTGAAATATATTCCAACTTCACCAAAATTACAAAGAATATTTATATTTTTTCACATGTTTGAAAGGCAGAAGTATAATCTTATTTACACCCTGTACAGTCCTAAAATACAACGACACGTCTTACAAAGAAGTAAAACAAATTGAAAGAAAAGCAAAAACATGACAAAACAAAATGAAAAAGAGTTTTTGATAATTTACGACGTGTGAAAGAATTTCTTACAAAACAAAACTGTCAGGTTCAGTTACCAGGTAGGGGGGGGTTGAACTGAACTCCAAAGCGACCCAACTCCAAGACACACACACGAGAACCAGGGATCAGTAAAGGTGAGTTTTATTGTACTATATGCACAAGACAACAATGCAGAGAATATGAAATGTGCACGATGAAAAACACAGGACTGGAACGGCAGTGGGGTGGAGACTCGATCCTGGAGGAGAGGCTCGTTATTGACATATGAAAACAGCCCGCTGCAGTGTGCGGGGATAGTACTCGGATACTCACAGTGACGCGGTGACTGAAGCTGCGTGTGGTGAGATCCGAGGGACACTGCAGCGGGGGTGGTGCTCCAGGAGTCGAGGCAGTACGGTGAGGTCCGGGACGCGGTGCTGTCGATGCCTGCGTGGGTCCAGCAGGGGAGGCAGCAGCGCGCTCACCGGAGAGGTGTGGATCCAGAGATGACCAGGAACAGACAGGAGCCAGAGGGAAAGAGCCAGTCGCGTACCTCCGCAACTGAGCTCTAACTCTTCCGTGTCCAAGCCAGTGCTCACGATAAGCGGGTAACTCACCACGCAGAGGCACTGGCTCTGGATGATGCTCCAGGACACGGGTCCGGGAACGGGGAAAGGAGAGCGGGTCGGATAGCTCACGACCGCTAAAACCCCGTCGGAGATGAGTCCTCTATCCGGCTCCAGGGGCTGTCTACACAGTCGTTACTGTGGCAGGATTGACAGCAGCGCGGTGACCGGTGAGGCACTCAGAACTGGAGGAGCGCTCCAGCATATATGACTACGAGATGAAGGGAGAGAAGGCAGGTTAGCAGCACTAACAAAACAACTGTCATAATTATTCCCTGGCCACTCTGTACCACGTTCAGGTAGTGGAAGAGTACGAACTGGCGCCTGTCTGTGGTTCTTCCTCTGTTTAAATACCCAGCTCTCCTGAGCTGGGTAACGATCCACACCTGCAACCACTGATGACTGCCACGCCCTGGAACTGACAATTAGTGTCACAAGCACCACACTCACCAGCTGCAGAGATCCCCATAGTCACCAGTGAAACACACAACTTACAGTGAAAAAAGCCATCACCAACATCAATCCCCAACACAAAAACCCCAGACCCTGACAAAAACTTCCTTTTGTGACACTTTCCGTGCCATAAAATGAAATCATGTAAAAGTTCTGATCTCTTCTTTTCTACACATTTCTTCCCCTGATTAAATTTTATGAGGGTGTTGAATCAGAACGAAGCTGTAAAACCTTGTTTTAACCTATTTTATATTCCCAGCAGTCTGTTTAAGACTGATATTCAGATTTCTTTATTTGCAGCATTTTTGACCTTTTCAGCAAAGGTTCAGGTCTAATCTGCATGGCGTTCACTCACAAATATACTTATACATACTTACATATACTAACACATATACGGTCTTTAAAACTTATAGAATATCACACAGACCGCTGCAAGCATTTTATTTAACATCTTTATTATAAATGTTATTTATTATGTTTTAATATTGAAAGCTTTTTGTCTTTGTCTGCTCGAAAGACACAAAATCTAAAGGATTTTTTAATTGTATTTTAGATTGTTAAACTCTATTAATTTATTTTCTATAATTTCTGTTTGTGTCTGCAACCCCTCTGTATCAATGGGGAGAGTCTGGGGAAGGTCCAGCTTCATGTCCATGGGTGTCCACATAGACACAAACCTCCAATGAGCTTTAATGCCTTACAAGTTATTAAATATACCCAACAGTCCCTTCATGTTTTGAGGATCCTCTGGAGGATCAACATGAAGAAGGATCTTCTGATCACAGTTTCATTGAAGGTCTGCTAACAAACTGCATCTCTGTGGTTCTCCAGGACGCACATGAAGGTACACATGAAGGTACACATGAAGG
Source organism: Pachypanchax playfairii (assembly GCA_006937955.1). Lineage (NCBI taxonomy): Eukaryota > Metazoa > Chordata > Actinopteri > Cyprinodontiformes > Aplocheilidae > Pachypanchax > Pachypanchax playfairii. The sequence goes on along the minus strand of SSNP01000200.1, from coordinate 524,921 downwards.
TACACATGAAGGTACACATGAAGGTACACATGAAGGTACACATGAAGGTACACATGAAGGTACACATGAAGGTACAGCATCATCAGCAGCACCCAGAACACTAACAGCCCCCTCCTTCCCTCCATGAGAGACCTCTACAAGACCAGGCACACATATGACAGGACTGATTTGTTTCCATGTCTAAAGGAGTTGAATTTATCTTCCAAATAATAAATAAAACAACAATCTTCTAGTTGTGAATGAGAGCAGCATGTAAGATCAGTGTTCATCAGCTGTTGGCTCCAGCTCAGATTTTCTGAAGCTCTGCAGACTTGGCATCATGTAAAAATGGCCAGAAGCCAAACCATCCACTGAACACCGTAGTTCAGGTTCCTGCATCCAGGATTTAGACTTCTGATACCTGATTACCATCTTCTGGCCAAAGTTAGCACTACTCCAGAGGACAGTTAAAAACAGCTGGACTCTGCTCACACTTCATTTATCCACACAGTAAATACAGCCTCTATTCTGTTGTTGATTTGTTTGAATTAATTTGTTTTCCTCTCAGATGTGTGTGTGTGTGTGTGTGTGTGTGTATGTGTGTGTGTGTGTGTGTGAGTGTGTGGGTTTGTATTTCTGACCTCCTGGGGACCCGTTTCCTGACTTTTACTATCTTTCTGGGGTCCGAGGGTTCTTGTGGGGACCGAAGCCTGGTCCCCATGGGGGGGACTCCCCTTTTTAGGGTTAGGGGTTAGGTTTATAGGTATGGTGTGAATAGAGTTTTAGTTAGTCTTAGGGTTAGTTATAGATCAGTAATGGTTAAGGTTAGGAAAAGGGTTTGGGTTAGGTATAAATCTAGTTACTAAAATCAATGGAAGTCAATGGACGGTCCCCATAAGGATACCAAAACACACTTGTGTGTGTGTGTGTGTGTGTGTGTGTGTGTGTGTGTGTGTGTGTGTGTGTGTGTGCGCCACTGAAGGAGCTAAAGGATCTGAATCAGAGGCTAATCGGCTCACGTAAAGCTGCTGGAGTGAAAGTCTTTGAATGTTGTTGCAGTGTTGTTACAGTCAGACGCACAAAACTTTGCCTTTTTCTTCCATCAAAGGCTCTGCGAGGGAAACCGAGCAAAGCCTAAAGAAGCCCCCCCGCAGGAAGTCTAACACAAGAGAAGAAGAACTTCAGTCTGCTGTCAGGCCTCTGAGAAAAACTCACTTTTCAAACAGCTGAACATAAAATGACTCGAGACTCTGAAGACAAACCCTCGTCTCCATGATGAGTCTTTAGTCTTGTGCTTCACTCCGAGGTGAAAACAAACGTTTGATCTGCTTGGAACTTGTTTCAAACTGAGCTGGTTGTCCAAACCTGGTTTAAAAATAGTCTAAAAAAACATGAAGACATTTATCATGTGGAGAGAAGAGAATCCAGCTGTTTAAGAGTTATTTTCTTATTTCTTTTTAAATACTCAAATGCACACATATAACTATCCCTCTATTTATACAGCGTACATCCTGCAGAGCCTCTGAGTGTGTTAATAATAAGCAGCACTGTGCTGCACCCTGCTGGTTCTGCTGGGACCTTTTTGGATCTGCTTCTCAGACCTTATGCCACCATGAGATGCACAGCTTCAGTCTGAAGGTCAAATCCTGATTCTCCAGTAAGGTTTGAGAAACTTTTGGATATTAAATTTTAAACTGAGTTTTTATTTTATGGTAAAACTTGAGTCTAACACGAGGAAAGCCCTCATGTTGCTAATGAAGGTCACAGTTGTTGTTGTGGACAGAATCCCACATTCTCATATTGAAAAGCGCCGACAGGGGGCGGGGACTGATACGCGTCGTCTTATGTAACGACCAATGACAGACTGAAGCGGTCTTACGTCAAGACGTGAACAGAATCATTCCAGTCACGTTCTATCAAAGGCGAACGGTCAGTATTAAAACTCCGAGTCTAACTACTTGTTGTTTGGGTTAAAAGAATGACGTAATGTCGTGATTAACGTCTGAGATTCACTTAAAGACTTTACTTTTCTTATTTTGCAGTAAACGATCGTCTCAAGATAATTAACCACTTTTCTCAGTTTTGGCTTTTAATTTGCTTTGTGTAAAAATATTTCCTTCTTTAGATCTTTTTGCACTAAACAAGCAGCGTGTGTAAAATAACAGCGGCGTTTTCTCGGTGTTTCAGGATGAATCATGTCAGTTTTACTGCGGGAACTGAGACGCACCGAACCAGCAGCTGCGTCTGTGCTGGAACGTGAGTAACTGCTGGGTGACTGACCCGAAATACCAGAATAAATAAACTACAGATACACTTACAGAGTCCTGCTACATGTACACCACTGTCCTTCCGGTGTCCCCCTGGTGTCCCTCCGGTCCAGAACAACAAAATGAAAGATGTTTGATGAACTGAGTGTGTTTATTGATGAGTTGGGTGATCAGCTGTTCTTCCTCAGTCTGTCCACGTTTCTTATTTAATAAAAATGTTTCAGGGGCTGATTTTCACACTGATTTGGAGATCCAGTCTCTGACTCGAGAAGACCTGCGTGAGCTGTTTCCTGGACCTGAGAAGCTGAAGCTCCGGAGGATCATCTTTGGAATGATACACAAAAGAGTGAGTTGTGCCAAACAACAAATCAGTCATAACATTAATAAAAACACCAAACTGTGTGTGAAATTGTTTTTCTGATTTATTCACACAGGAACCAATTAACATATTAATAAAAGAACTCCAGAGTTTTATCCCACGTGATTCTCTCCGAGGTAAAAGGTTTCATTTCCTCTCTAATAATGTTTTCATAAAGATAAATAACATGCAGCCTTACACTTCCTGTCCAGCTGCTCTATCCAGGAATGGGGTCTTGGTTGACTACCTCCATATCCTGAAGGACACGAGGACTCAGCTGAACCAGGTGCAGACTTTCCTTGATGCTCATATTAATTTACTGGAGGACATGTGCAGAGCTCCACCAGAGCAGGAACAAGACCGACGTCACAGTGAGCTTTTATTGTGATAAACTGATTACTGGTTGTTTCCCAACAGTCAAGTTTTCGATATTTAATTACAAAAATTAAGATTTTGTATGAGTGATTCAGCACCTGGAACCACATGGTGTCACATGTCCCATTACAGGATACACACAAGCTAAAGTTCTGGTTGTGAGTTTTAAAGAGGCCATTTCCTATAAATTTCAGGACTTTGTGGTTATTTCTTAAGTATTAACCAGTAATATGAAACATTTTATATCTAAAAAATGTCAGGAAACACTGATTAACAGACCTTTCAATCTATCTGCATTGAAATTCGTCTGGTTCCGTCAGGCCTCAAGCAGCAGCTTGTTCATATTCATTATTTGAATTTGCTGGACTCTGATTGGCTAACAAACTAGCCTATGAGAGTAAGGTATACTGTTTCCTGCCCCACTGCGCATGGCAACAGCACACGTAGTCTCTTCTGGTTTGATACGTCTTATGCTAACAGCTTTTAGCCAGCAGCATGCTAGGCGTTATGCTAACAGCTTTTAGCCAGCAGCATGCTAGGCGTTATGGTAACAGCTTTTAGCCAGCAGCATGCTAGGCGTTATGCTAACAGCTTTTAGCCAGCAGCATGTTAGGCGTTATGCTAACAGCCTTTAGCCAGCAGCATGCTAGGCGTGGTTTCAACTGCAGGAGCTGTTGAATACTAACAAACAAAGGAGTTGTGATGAAACAGATACAGGTCGTTAGAACTCGGGAGAACTCGGGTTTTATCACCACCTGCGTAGTTTGAGAGATAAAAATTGAAAGAGAAGTTGTTGACCTGTTTTCACCCACTATGAAGGTAAGAACACCTGTGGAGCTAAAATATTCCACAGAAACCTCATAAAAACTGTTTTTAATGGAAGGGACTCTTTAAGTCAATCAGATTAAAAACTGAGTCCCTCTGGTTGGAGGTTCTGACCCGGTTTGTTCCAGTTCTGAAGAAACAATTCTTTGAAAATCTAATAACACGTGTAGAAAAAAAGCAACACAAATATTGATTGTACACTGTGATCACCTGTCCAGGTGTTACAAAACGCCCGAGTACTTCATCTCTGTGTTCTCCAGCTGATTACTACAACGATCCAGGAGATGTTTGTCCCTACAGAGCTCAAGGTAAATCACCTGCTGACGTCTTCTGACCTTCAACTCTTAATTTAAAATTTCCTTTTGACCTTTATTGAACAAAACAAATTGATTTTTCATCTGAAGTTATAATATCTGTACATTCTATTTAATACTCTTTTTCTAAAATCTGAACTCGGCAGTTTCACCTGACAGTTGTACTCAAATCTGAATCAGATGCTCCCTCGTTTCCTCTTTCTCGTTAGTGATGTACCAGATGGTTGTTAGTGGTGAAACCTTTGATGCCCATCTTCAGCTGATGGCCAAGGTGCAGAGTCAAGTTCAGGACAGGGTTCAGCTCATTTCATGCAGTCAAGATGGGCGAGTCGTCATCGTCTTCTGTCCAATCACATCACGAACTGGGACAGATGTGGACACAGCCATGACTTATGTAACAGGTAAAGCAATGATCTTCTCAACACTCTCAAACTGAGAGGAATTTACACAGCGTTCTCTTAATATTAATTTTTAAATTAAAGTTGCAGTTTGTACATTTGTAATTATAAAACACAGATTGAAAAAATAAAAGGAACATTTTTAAACTGAATGTGATCTCAGATCAAACCTGAAACCGAATCCTGCTGGATTTCCATGTTGATATGGACTGAGTATCGAGTTCAGAACAAAAGGCCACATCGTTTGTAGGAAATAAAAAATAAAACTGATCAACTTCCAGACGGTTTAATTTGAAGTCACCAAGAAATTTAGAGCAAATGATGCAGCTGCTTCAATCTGCTCAAGTGTCACTGCAGAAACTCACAGTTGTAGTTTGTTCAGCACCAAAACTTGTTTGCATGCTGCCTGAAACACTGGAACCCAAGACCCCAGGACCCCCTGCACCAAGAGGAACCCTGAACCCCCTGCACCAGGAGGAACCCAGGACCCACTGCACCAGGAGGAACCCAGGACCCACTGCACCAGGAGGAACCCAGGACCCCCTGCACCAGGAGGAACCCAATATCCACTGCACCAGGAGGAACCCAGGACCCACTGCACCAAGAAGAACCCAGGACCCACCACATCAGGAGGAACCCAGGACCCACTGCACCAGGAGGAACCCAGGACCCACTGCACCAGGAGGAACCCAATATCCACTGCACCAGGAGGAACCCAGGACCCACTGCACCAGGAGGAACCCAGGACCCACTGCAACAAGAAGAACCCAGGACCCACTGCAAGAAGAAGAACCCAGGACCCACTGCATAAGGAGGAACCCAGGACCCACTGCACCAGGACGAACCAGGACCCACTGCACCAGGAGGAACCCAGGACCCACTGCACCAGGAGGAACCCAGGACCCACTGCAACAAGAAGAACCCAGGACCCACTGCACCAGGAGGAACCCAGGACCCACTGCAACAAGAAGAACCCAGGACCCACTGCACCAAGAAGAACCCAGGACCCCTGCACCAGGAGGAACCCAGGACCCACTGCACCAGGAGGAACCCAGGGCCCCCTGCACCAGGAGGAACCAGTACCCACTGCACCAGGAGGAACCAGGACCCACTGCACCAGGAGGAACCCAGGACCCACTGCACCAGGAGGAACCAGTACCCACTGCACTAGGAGGAACCAGGACCCACTGCACCAGGAGGAACCAGGACCCACTGCACTAGGAGGAACCCAGGGCCCCCTGCACCAGGAGGAACCAGTACCCACTGCACCAGGAGGAACCAGGACCCACTGCACCAGGAGGAACCCAGGGCCCCCTGCACCAGGAGGAACCAGTACCCACTGCACCAGGAAGAAAGTGTTGTTTTTATTTTATAAGCAGTGTAGTTTCCACACGATTCTGTTAACATTAACTAACTAGATTTCTGATATTATTCACTAGTTTTACTTTTTGTACCACTAGATGTTGCAGTTTCTTACAAACTGGACTTTAAAGTTTCAAATTATCCACAGTGACCCTCTCTCTCCTTGTTTTGCTTCCCACAGGTGACACACCTGTCATTCTGGTGTTGATGCATCACACACTCGAGGTCAAGCACAAAGCATCAAGAAGAACATGGTCTCATTACTCAAATATTGTTTTGCATGTTAATGTTTTCTACCACCAGACAGCGACCGGATTACTGAGGTGTCCAGAAAATAACACTGCTGCCACTTGGATACAAAACAAGTTACTGGAATACAGCGTTCCAGGAGGTAAATGGGGTGTGGCCAGTGAATGTAACAGCACGGACTCCCGTTTTGATGGTGGTGGCGGTGAGTTTGGTTTCAGGTTGTTTAATAGTGACAGCAGCAGTAGCAGCAGCAGCAGCAGCAGTGATAATTGTAGTAAAAGTATCTGGGGGCCTGGTGAGTAGAAGTCTCTACCTTTTTACAGTAACCTCATTTGAAGATGTATTTATTTATTTATTTATTTTATTTACCATTATGTGCATTGGTTGGTAATATGTTATTTGATATTTTAAAAGTTGCATGACTTTATTCACATATTGTTGATTTTCTGTTGGTTTTACTGAAAAGAATAAATTATTTTAAAAGATGAAACTAGTTTTGTTATTCTTTAACCTTGTGTTTAATAAAAAATGTTCAGTCTGTAACTGCAGAAATATGTTATAAATACTTGACTGTGTTTGAATGTGTATGTGTAAATATGTATTTAAAATAATAACATTTTAAGACTAAATTTCAACAATATGAGGCTGATATGAGGGTTAACGGTTCATTTTTAGTAAAAACCTTTTTATTTACATCAGCTGAGAAGTTGTTTTTGGTGTTAGTTTATTTATTAGTCTGTTAACTGGATAAATCAGAGCTGCGATCAGATCTGGAGGAAATCTTCTTGCGAATAGAAGGACGATTCAATTTGATGTTTATCTGGAAAACTGCCTTTATGGAAATATTGTTTTTCATTAAAAACAGTTAATTTTTTTATGATACTGAAATGATTCAGAAGCTAAAATTATTTGTCCAGTAATGTTGATCAAATGCTCAGCCACCCACCGGGCTGACTGCAGACATGTTCGCCACCTACTTCACCAACAAAATCGCCTCCATTAAAAATCAGTTTTCTGAGCCTGACAATCCCAGTCTGGTCCATCCTTCCTCCGGTCAATCGCTCTGCTCCTTCCGCTTACTGAATGAGGACGAAGTCTCCCGACTCGTAGTGGAATCTAATCCAACCACGTGTCCTCTGGATCCGATTCCTACAGATATCCTTCTGAGCATTCTTCCTGCCGTCAAACCTGCAATAACCCACATTATAAACTCTTCCATGAAAACTGGCATCTTTCCTTCAGTTTTCAAGCAAGCCACTGTCACTCCGCTGCTGAAAAAACCGTCGCTCGACCCGGCCCAGGTAGGAAACTACCGGCCAGTCTCGCTCCTACCGTTCATGTCCAAGATCCTAGAGCGAGCCGTTTTCACTCAAGTCTCACAGTTCCTCCACGACAACGACCTACTTGATCCTTATCAATCAGGCTTTAAGCGAGGCCATTCCACTGAAACCGCTCTTCTCTCAGTTGCAGAGTCACTACGGGTTGCCAGATCGGCTGGTCTCTCCTCAGTACTCGTACTCCTCGACCTGTCTGCTGCTTTTGACACCGTCAACCACCTCATTCTCCTCTCGACGCTACCTAAGCTTGGCATCTCGGGACCGGTCCTCTCGTGGTTCACATCGTACCTTGCGGAAAGATCTTTCAGAGTCTCGTGGCATGGACAGATGTCCAGTCTGCATGAGCTGGCGACGGGTGTCCCGCAGGGCTCGGTCCTTGGTCCTCTCCTCTTCTCTTTATACACCACCTCATTAGGCGAGATCATTCGCTCCCATGGCTTCTCATACCATTGCTACGCTGACGACACTCAGCTCCTCCTCTCCTTCCCTCCAGACGATACCTCCGTCTCAGTGCGGATATCTGCTTGCCTCTCAGATATCTCGGCGTGGATGAGGGATCGCCACCTTCAGCTTAATCTGTCCAAAACTGACCTCATTGTCTGTCCTGCCAGTAACTCCTTACCTCCTCAGATAAGCGTGCAGCTTGACTCCATCACGCTGTTCCCCAAAACCTCCGCCAGAAACCTTGGTGTCATACCTGTCTCTTATACNAACCTAGGACTCCCTGCACCAGGAGGAACCCAGGACCCTCGCACCAGGAGGAACCCAGGACCCACTGCACCAGGAGGAACCCAGGACCCCCTGCACCAGGAGGAACCCAATATCCACTGCACCAGGAGGAACCCAGGACCCACTGCACCAGGAGGAACCCAGGACCCACTGCAACAAGAAGAACCCAGGACCCACTGCAACAAGAAGAACCCAGGACCCCTGCACCAGGAGGAACCCAGGACCCACTGCAACAAGAAGAACCCAGGACCCACTGCACCAGGAGGAACCCAGGACCCACTGCACCAGGAGGAACCCAGGACCCCCTGCACCAGGAGGAACCCAATATCCACTGCACCAGGAGGAACCCAGGACCCACTGCAACAAGAAGAACCCAGGACCCACTGCAACAAGAAGAACCCAGGACCCACTGCACCAGGAGGAACCCAGGACCCACTGCAACAAGAAGAACCCAGGACCCACTGCACCAGGAGGAACCCAGGACCCACTGCACCAGGAGGAACCCAGGACCCACTGCATCAGGAGGAACCCAGGACCCCCTGCACCAAGAGGAACCCTGAACCCCCTGCACCAAGAGGAACCCTGAACCCCCTGCACCAGGAGGAACCCAGGACCCACTGCACCAGGAGGAACCCAGGACCCACTGCACCAGGAGGAACCCAGGACCCACTGCAACAAGAAGAACCCAGGACCCACTGCACCAGGAGAACCCAGGACCCACTGCACCAGGAGGAACCCAGGACCCCCTGCACCAGGAGGAACCCAATACCCACTGCACCAGGAGGAACCCAGGACCCACTGCACCAGGAGGAACCCAGGACCCACTGCAACAAGAAAACCCAGGACCCACTGCACCAGGACGAACCCAGGACCCACTGCACCAGGAGGAACCCAGGACCCCCTGCACCAGGAGGAACCCAGGACCCACTGCACCAGGAGGAACCCAGGACCCCCTGCACCAGGAGGAACCCAGGACCCACTGCAACAAGAAGAACCCAGGACCCACTGCACCAGGAGGAACCCAGGACCCACTGCAACAAGAAGAACCCAGGACCCACTGCAACAGGAGGAACCCAGGACCCACTGCACCAGGAGGAACCCAGGACCCACTGCACCAGGAGGAACCCAGGACCCACTGCACCAGGAGGAACCCAGGACCCACTGCAACAAGAAGAACCCAGGACCCACTGCACCAGGAGGAACCCAGGACCCCCTGCACCAGGAAGAACCCAGGACCCACTGCAACAAGAAGAACCCAGGACCCACTGCACCAGGAGGAACCCAGGACCCACTGCATCAGGAGGAACCCAGGACCCACTGCAACAAGAAGAACCCAGGACCCACTGCACCAAGAAAAACCCAGGACCCACTGCAACAAGAAGAACCCTGGACCCACTGCACCAGGAGGAACCCAGGACCCACTGCACCAAGAGGAACCCAGGACCCACTGCACCAGGAGGAACCCAGGACCCACTGCAACAAGAAGAACCCAGGACCCAATGCATCAGGAGGAACCCAGGACCCACTGCACCAGGAGGAACCCAGGACCCACTGCACCAGGAGGAACCCAGGACCCCTGCACCAGGAGGAACCCAGGACCCCCTGCACCAGGAGGAACCCAGGACCCACTGCACCAGGAGGAACCCAGGACCCACTGCACCAGGAGGAACCCGGGACCCACTGCACCAGGAGGAACCCAGGACTCCCTGCACCAGGAGGAACCCAGGACCCCCCGCACCAGGAGGAACCCAGGACCCACTGCATCAAGAAGAACCCAGGACCCACTGCACCAGGAGGAACCCAGGACCCACTGCAACAAGAAGAACAAAGGACCCACTGCACCAGGAGGAACCCAGGACCCACTGCAACAAGAAGAACCCAGGACCCACTGCACCAGGAGGAACCCAGGACCCACTGCAACAAGAAGAACCCTGGACCCACTGCAACAAGAAGAACCCAGGACCCACTGCAACAAGAAGAACCCAGGACCCACTGCACCAGGAGGAACCCAGGACCCACTGCACCAGGAGGAACCCAGGACCCACTGCAACAAGAAGAACCCAGGACCCACTGCATCAGGAGGAACCCAGGACCCACTGCACCAGGAGGAACCCAGGACCCACAGCACCAAGAGGAACCCAGGACCCCCTGCACCAGGAGGAACCCAATATCCACTGCACCAGGAGGAAGCCAAGACCCATTGCACCAGGAGGAACCCAGGACCCCCTGCACCAGGAGGAACCCAGGACCCACTGCAACAAGAAGAACCCAAGACCCACTGCACCAGGAGGAACCCAGGACCCACTGCAACAAGAAGAACCCAGGACCCACTGCACCAGAAGGAACCCAGGACCCACTGCAACAAGAAGAACCCAGGACCCACTGCAACAAGAAGAACCCAGGACCCACTGCATAAGGAGGAACCAGGACCCACTGCACCAGGAGGAACCCAGGACCCACTGCACCAGGAGGAACCCAGGACCCACTGCAACAAGAAGAACCCAGGACCCACTGCAAGAAGAAGAACCCAGGACCCACTGCATAAGGAGGAACCCAGGACCCACTGCATCAGGAGGAACCCAGGACCCACTGCAACAAGAAGAACCCAGGACCCACTGCACCAAGAAAAACCCAGGACCCACCACATCAGGAGGAACCCAGGACCCACTGCACCAGGAGGAACCCAGGACCCACTGCAACAAGAAGAAC
>SSNP01000200.1:452895-511345 GCA_006937955.1 Pachypanchax playfairii | reverse complement strand
GATCCTTATCAATCAGGCTTTAAGCGAGGCCATTCCACTGAAACCGCTCTTCTCTCAGTTGCAGAGTCACTACGGGTTGCCAGATCGGCTGGTCTCTCCTCAGTACTCGTACTCCTCGACCTGTCTGCTGCTTTTGACACCGTCAACCACCTCATTCTCCTCTCGACGCTACCTAAGCTTGGCATCTCGGGACCGGTCCTCTCGTGGTTCACCTCGTACCTTGCGGAAAGATCTTTCAGAGTCTCGTGGCATGGACAGATGTCCAGTCTGCATGAGCTGGCGACGGGTGTCCCGCAGGGCTCGGTCCTTGGTCCTCTCCTCTTCTCTTTATACACCACCTCATTAGGCGAGATCATTCGCTCCCATGGCTTCTCATACCATTGCTACGCTGACGACACTCAGCTCCTCCTCTCCTTCCCTCCAGACGATACCTCCGTCTCAGTGCGGATATCTGCTTGCCTCTCAGATATCTCGGCGTGGATGAGGGATCGCCACCTTCAGCTTAATCTGTCCAAAACTGACCTCATTGTCTGTCCTGCCAGTAACTCCTTACCTCCTCAGATAAGCGTGCAGCTTGACTCCATCACGCTGTTCCCCAAAACCTCCGCCAGAAACCTTGGTGTCATACTGGACAACCAGCTGTCCTTCAAAGAGCAGGTTAACTCCGTAGCTCGCTCATGTCGATTCGCGCTTTACAACATCAGGAAAATCAGAGCCTTCCTCACAGACCACACCACACAGCTTCTGGTCCAGGCCCTGGTCTTGTCCCGGATCGACTACTGCAACTCTTTGCTGGCCGGTCTTCCGGCGTCCTCGGTTAAACCTCTGCAGATGATTCAGAACGCAGCAGCTCGTCTGGTCTTCAACCAGCCCAAGAGGGCTCATGTCACTCCTCTGCTCATTTCCCTGCACTGGCTTCCAGTTGCAGCACGCATCAAATACAAAGCTCTGCTTCTGGCTTACCAGACTCTAACACACACAGCTCCTACTTACCTTCACTCCTTCATCCAAACCTACATTCCCACGCGTCAGCTACGCTCAGCCGCTGAAAGATGCCTAGCGCTTCCACCACAACGTGGCATGAGATCATGTTCCAAACTCTTCTCCTCTGTTGTCCCCCGATGGTGGAATGACCTACCAAACTCGGTCCGATCCTCAGAGTCTGCAGCTACTTTTAAGAGCAGACTTAAGACTCACCTCTTTAAAGAACACTTTCAGTCTTAATGTGGGATTAATTTATGATTTATGATAGCGATTTGAGAATTTATCTCTCACTAAAAAAAAAAAAAGTTTTGATACACTTGATGTATCAGCGTCGGAATTAAACTGGACTCCAAACAGTCCACCTCCTTATATTGTTTCCTTCTCTTTGATTTCTTGCTTGTATGTTCTCTCAATGTAAGTCGCTTTGGATAAAAGCGTCTGCTAAATGACAGTAGTAGTAGTAGTAGTAGTAGTAGTAGTAGTAAATGTGAGAGTTTGTGTCTGAGCTCTCCGAGTGATTTCTGCTCCATTCATTTTAATTAGAAACCAAATAATCAATCAATAATAAAATCAATAAAAGATTTATAAAGTCCATTTAAAGTAGCTTCCATTGGTCAAAGTTACATGGACATGAAAAACGCCCCGACAGCGTTTACAGCGTCATGACGTCACGACGTTCGGGAAAACTTCTTTTTAAAATCAGTTTCACTTTCTATTTACTGGAAACGGTGAATTTAACGTTTCAGAACCAAGACAAGACATAAAGAGACAGGTATGTTGTGTTTACCTGTGATAACTTACCTGAGAATAAACTGCTGAACGCGGAGTTTACCGGTAATTCTCTGACGTGGAATTTATTCCCCATGTTTTAGCGTTTGAAGATAGTGACGTCATTCTCCCAGATTATATTTTTAAACTATATTCAGACATATATAAAAGTGATGAGACAGTGAATCAGCTGTTTTTGGTCCCCGTCTCCGCAGCTGGATCATGTCTGAGATGTTACTGAAGGAAATCCGTCTCATTGATAAAACCGCTGCATCTATCCTCGAACGTAAGAGACACCGGAGCGTGTTTGATGTATTAAAGCCAAATTCATGTTAAACCGCTTATTTTCTCTTTCAGGGGCAGATTTTCAAACTGATTCAGAGATCCGGTCTCTGACTCGTGAAGACCTGAATGAGCTGTTTCCTGGCCCCAACAAGCTGAAGCTCAGGAGAACCATCTTTGAAACTATAAACACAAAAGTGAGTTTCTCTTCAGACACTAAAACGCAAAACTTTATAATTCACATTAATTTATTATATTTGAGTAAATATTATTTGTTTAAACAGAAACCAATTGAACTGGTTCTGAAGGAACTTCAGGGTTTTATCCCTCATGATTCTCTCAGAGGTAGTTTCTTCTATAATAATAATAATAATAATACCGGTAATAATAATCCAAACAATGACAATCATTTGCTGTTATTCTGATACTTTCTGTTCAGATGCGTTGTCTGACAGCGGGGTGTTGGTTCAGTACCTTCACATCTTGAAGGACATGAAGACTCAGCTGAACAACGTTCAGGATTTCATCGATGCTCAGATTCGTTTTCTGGAGGAGGTTCACAAAGTTCCGCTGCAGCAGGAACCTGATCAAGGTCTGGAGAAGGTTTCACTGTTGCTGAAGTGAAGCTGATTGTATTAGTGTCAGTGTGTAGATGTACAGTCACAGTTTAACTGTTTACGTTTCACACTTTGCTGTTAATCAACATGATGAGACAGAATTTGAACCTCATCAGACGACGTGACACAAAAATTCCACCTTTTATTAACTTATTTTTTCACTTTCTGAACATTCAGCCATGTTTTACTGACTTATATAAGAACTTAACTTGGTTAAACAAAACAACATCTTGAGGCTTTTCAGGAAGAGAATAACGAGTTTCTTTATCTTTTATTAAAGTAACACAACGTCTGGGGGAATAAATGTTACATTTAGAATAAACAGCCACGCCTTTTCTTCTACTACAGAACAAACCTGGACTTCTTTCACTCTGTTTTTATATTTATAATTATTTTTCCATTTAGGTTCGACATCAAATGCCTGTAAAAACTTTGATCAACCAAAAACTAAATATGCTCCAACTGCAGCCGGTTCACAAAGATCACATGGTAGATTTTACTTCCTGTCTAGAATCATAATCCCACTGTAAGATGATTCTCAGAGTTGTTTTCCTTTTTGAAATGATCCGTCACTAACACGATGTTCTGAATAGATCAAACCAACCACAGTCCTGGTCCGTCTCCTGGTTCTGGCTGCACACAGAAAACACTGGGTAACGTCACACTGTCCTGATGAATGATCTTCTTCCTTTCAGCTGAATTCTAAATGTTTCATCTTCAGCTACATCATCAGAGCTGAGTTTTTATTTACATTCGTTTCCTCGTTTGATCTGGATAATAATCTAAAACCTTCAGATCAGCTGTTTGTTAAGATTATTTTTTTAGGACTGTGAACAGCTGATTTTACTGTGAGGTGAACTAACAGCGTCTGAAACTTCCTCCACAGTAACATTGAAGTACAAGATGGTGATCAGCGGTCAAACATTTAACGCTCACAGTCAGATACTGGAGCAGATAAAGACTGTTGCTCCGGGGCTGTATCAGCTCAAGATGGAGGACAACCAAGGCTTTGAGGACTGTGACATCATTTTGGTTTTCTGTCCGGTTGTGACTCGTATCGGGACGGATGTCGAAGCGGCCATGAAAACAGTTCCAGGTGAGAGAACATGTGTCTGCTTTTAATTCTCAAAGTTGATTCAGATTTTATAAAAATGTTTTTAAATCGTCCTCCAGACTTCGTCAGTTTTTAGTTAAAGCTACTTCTTTGGTCTTGTGTGATTTTTAGCTTTAGATTAAACACAAACCTCCAGATCTTATTACACATAAGATACATTGAACTGACCAGGTCAGTCACCAGATGTGAGCTATCAGAGTTCTGCTGCATTTCCTGTTGCCATGGTGATGATGTTCACAAAAACACCTCGTTTAAAATGAATGCAAAATGCTCCTAAAACAGCTCAGAACCAGAAGCTACGACGTCATCGTACTCTCACCTACAGACGCCGTTCCACTTCTCAGCTGATCATAAGACATCATCAGATTTCAGGAATAATAAAGTATGTTTGAAACAAACTTCAGCTGTGTGATCCTGGCAGCGCCGTTCGCCATCAGAAGCACACGTTGAGCGTACAGGACAGACAGTAGACCGGTGACCTCGTGTGACTCATCAGTTCAATCATGTTGGTCACTGGAAAAGTAATATCTTATGTACATTAGAATTTGGGGTTACCATGGCGATACAGCTCAACAAAAACCTAAGCCGAAACACCCCGAAGCCCCAACTGCTAAAAGTTAGGACTCACTGTTTGACATGTTAGTGTGTGAACACACTCTGATCTGCAGATGTCATTCTAACATTAAACATTTGTGTTGAACATATTTAAGCAACTTTTAACCATATTACCATGGCAACGCTGTTGACCATCAATAATCCTCCTTTCTCATCACACTCTCATATTACTGGGACTCTTTCATCACACTGGCAGCAGCTGTCACACATGCTGAGATCCACAGTGAATGCAGCTTCCTGATTGGCTGTCGTGTTCTCACTCATACACACTGACAGTCCCCTAAAGTTTCCCCAGGAACCTTCTAGTTTTTAGTTTATTAATGGTTTGTTAAATGAGCATCTTTCTGGTTTTATCTAAAAGCTTTTGGTGGCTGGAAGTTGTTGTTTTAATTCTTGTGATGTCCGTGTGATAAAACCTTCTTCTGCATGTCCTTGACTTTTGTTCTTGTTTGTTCTTCACAGGTAATAAACCTGTGGTGCTGGTTTTGATGCATCATGCTCAGGAAGCAAAAAGTGTTCCTTCTATGAGAACCTGGGCTGAAAACAATAGGATTGTGTTGCACGTTCATGTTTTTTACCATGAGAAGATGCATGGATTAGTCAATTGTAATGAAAATAACACCGCAATCTCTGCAATTCATAATGAATTACAGAAACATGGAAAAAAAGAAACAATTACTGAACATCCAGCTTCCTATAATCCTTTTAGTTTTAGTGCACCAAATGCTGCTCGTAACAACTATGAATCTCCTAAGGAAACCAGCAGCTTTTTCGGTTTGAATTTATTTTCAAAATGAGACATTATTGTTATAATTAGTTGTGCTGATGCAAGTAATAATAGCATAGTGAGAGTTTAAACATGTAAAGAAAATCACTGTATTCCTTCAATTTGATCATTCAAAGAAAATGTGATATCAAGAGGAAAATCTTGCTCCTCTTGATTTGATTGTCAGTATTTACAGGTTTATTGTTGATGTAAGTCAGGACGTTACTTCTAACTGTTTCAGTATGTTCTATCAATCTTAAGACGGATATATTTCTGCTTGTACATTAAAAAAATCCAGTTTTTCTTCACTGGTTTACACTGTAACCTCGTGTTTGATGACCAAAGGTTGTTGCTAGACAGATTATAATAATATATTATAGTAAAGTAACTGTTTCTTTTTTCTGAGGAAGTTGTTGTAACAAATATCAGCTAAAATATCAGAGTCAAATGTCTTTTTTGATAATTTGCAAACAACATTCCATAGCAAAGTTCTATGACGTGCCCTTTAGTGACGGTTTTATAAAGTGTTTTTCTTTCCAAAAGAAATAAATTAAATAATTTTACCCCTTGTGTGGACGCATTTATTGGCATGCAGATGTCCAACAAAAAGATCAAATCGTCTATTTCACAGATTCTTTGATGTGATCTACATTAATAATATCTTGAGGATGTGTGTTTATAAAACATGTTTGTGTGACTGGAGGTATTGTAAAGGTTCTGTCACAACACAAAGATCTGCAGCTGATTTTTCCATTTGATTTAGAATTAACTTTGACTTTGGCGTTATTTACACCAAAACGTGGTTTAACTCATAGAATCTCCTGCAGTTTAACTTTAAAGTACTGGTAAAAATATTTAATACTTTAGCAGTGAAAAACTAGCACCGTAGATGATGTATGTGTTTGTTGACAAATACCATAAACGCCCCATTGAGTGCTGGAGAGCGATCAGCGTCGCCGCCATATTGGATGGGTCTCCCGTTAGTGTTTATATCTATGGTTCGTTACATACGAGTCTTTGAAGAATCAGTAACTGTGCCCGTAACATTTTAATGTCATCTTATATTTTGAATTATATGACTTATTCAAAAACATAATTTATTTTATTCAACTGTTTATTATCTTCGGGAAATGTCACATTCACAAATGGAAATGGTCTAATTCCCAGCCTTCCTTTTAAAGTATTTCATATGGACTTTAAATCGTATTACAAGACAATAGAACACCCGCAAAATTTGAAGGCTACAATGACATTTCATCTGTTAAAGGACCTACATATATGTTCCATTTCTAAGTGCAATATTATGTTATAACCCTGTGGTCAGGTTGCACAGCAGTTGTAATATATACTTTTCTTTCTCTCCTCTGTTGTACCTGTCGACTTGTATTTTGTTTATGTTAAATTTGTTAACTAAAACAAGTAAATGTCCGTCTCATGTGCAGTCTACGGTTGTAACGACCAGCGCAAAGAGGATTACATTTCACAAATAAGATTTTAAAAATGTTGATTATTTGACCATTTATAATGTGTATAATTCTAACTTAAATTATTATTTGACTAACTAACATTATTTGATTATTTGATTATATCATTTGTTATCTCTGTATTTCATAAAGTAAGGCTCCACCACATAATGAAACTGACACTGAAGTTACAGAGTACAGCAGACGCAAGAATCTGTGTAAAAAGTTCTTCTTCAGGGGTTTTAGAGAGAGCGAGAGAGCGAGAAAGAAAATTGTTATTTTGGTGTTTAAGCTGAAGAGTTGAGATTTTATTTGGCATCTCTTATTTCAATATTTACAGTAAAAAGAGATTCTTGAATATTGTGAATACCTATATTTTTCTGCCTATTCGGATCTTGTCATTACGTTTTAGTTAACTTTGAAAAGTTACAAGAGAGAAAATATTTTTTATCAAAACATATTTTTTTATTATGATGTCATACCATGTCTGATTATTTTAAAATGCATGATATAAGTTCTTTTTCAAGGGTTGTAACTCTCCGGCCTCTCAGAGAGAGAGAAAAGTAAAGAAATGAATTCAAATGAACCAGCTGCTGCCCAGCAAAGGGCGTCTGAATGACCCACTGCTGCAGTTACTCATGTTGTCCAGCAGAGGGCGTCTGAAAGACACAGTTTTGCAGTTACTTCACTTTTCCAGCAGAGGGCGACTGAATTAAATATTTCTACAGTTATTTTTTCTTCCCGGCAGGTGGCGCCATTTCCTCCTTCACCCTTCTATCAGAGACACGAACTTCAGGCTTTTATTTTTAGATCCATTGTTCTCAGCTTTTGGAAACAAAATGCCATTTAATATTAGTTGTTGGATTCAAGTGTAAAGAATTTGAATTTTATCTGAACCAGTGGTGAATGACCCACTGCTGCAGTTACTTCTGTTGCTGTCCACTAGAAGGCTTCTGAATGACCCACTATTGCAGTTACTACTCATGCCCAGCAGATGGCGCCACTTCCTCCTTCACCCTTCTACCAGTGTTCAGACATTAATTTCAGGCTTTTAGTTTTAGATTCATTGTTTTCACCTTTTGGAACATAAATGCAGTTTATTATTAGCCGTTGGATTCAAGAGTAAAGAACTGAATTTTATCTGAACCTGTGGTGAATGACCGTCTTCTGCAGTTACTTCTGTTGTCCAGCAGAGGGCGTCTGAATCATGGACAAATACTACCTTTTATTTTGAAAAAAACAGAGCGGATGTTTGGCAATGTTTGTAAGTCGTTTCATCCGGTTGATGCTAACAATTAGCATGAGAGCTGAAATGTTTACATTTTTCTTTATTCGTTTGGATTGCAAATGTCAAAGACCACCGCCGATATGATTATTATACCAGCAACATAATGAAAAGTTAAGAAGTAAAAGTTTTTCTCATTTTTGCAGTTTTTGTAGCTAGCAGCAAACTCCAGAGTTAGCTGTTTGTAGAAACAACATGTTCTGCAGTTTGATTTATTTCAACAGGTGTTTGCTGTTGTGAAGCAAAATGATTTACTTGAAGCGTCTCATTCTTGGACAGGACGTGCATTTATTTTATTTCGGTAGGCTCGCTATGTTTTGACAGTTTTCTGTAATTAACGTGATTCTTTAAATAAGCTGAATCTGTCATGATACTCGGCCGAGTCCCTTTAAGCCTCGGGTTGTATTATTCACAAAGAGTTTGTCTACAAAGGCTTTATGTTGTCAAAGAACCGCCAGTTCAGAAGCTTTATTCTTCATCTGCCAAAAACTTGGAATCAATCAGAGCGTTTCAACCATTTACACACAAGTTCAGACATCAGGTAAGAAAAAATAATGCAAAGTGAATAAATTCTCAGTTTCTGGGTGAAAAGTGTCAGGATTATGTAACCATTTGTTTCAGGTTGCAGTGGAGTCCTGCTTCTATCTGCCAACGGAGATGCAGGCAGCCAGGATCTGCTATGGACCAGAGGCCAATGCAATAGCCACAGATGATGAGGATGATGATGATGAGGAGAGTTGTGCTGTTGTTGAACAGGAGATCGTCCCTGTTCAGGTTGGAGGCATCTCAGACTCTGGACCCACTATTACTTCATGTAAGTAGAACTCAGATAATGTGACGTTTGTTATCAAATAAACCAGCTTGAGTTTTTTTTTAGTTTTTTTGGGGTGGGTCGTGACCTGATAACGTTTCTATATAACCAAGATGTGACAAACCCAGTTAATTCTGTGTCTGCAGCTCCATTTATATGGCTGTGTTTTGATGTCTTCATTCAAATACATCCTGAGATTGTTACTGTTATTTTCAGCAGTTCCCACTGAATCAAATAAAATATCAAAGAGAAAGATGAGAAGAGAGAAGATGAAGTTGAGGAAAAAGAAGCTCAAGTCAGCTGAGACTTCTGCCAGTTTAATGTCTGAGCTCCCGTTTGCATTGACCAGCCCCACCACATGGAAGGAGCTGGGATGTAAGTACAGCCCTGAAAACTCTCTTCCTTGAACTGCAACATGCTCCAGACTGGCGTCTACAATGTTCTTTGTGATTTTAATTTGATTTTTTGATCCTGTCAAGTCCCCAGTCTTGAATCATCAGGCAAAAAGAGGAAGAGGAAGAGAGGAGACAGCCGAGTGGACAGCGAGGAAGACGGAGAGCAGAAGAAGAAGAAGAGAGAGTTCCAACGACCCAACTACTTTGTTTCCATCCCCATCACTAACACACAGGTGAGAACCTTCTGGATGTTTCTGTCTTGTTTAGTTAAAAAGGTGCTTGCTGCCTGTTAAAATGGATCCTTAACTGCTGCTTTTATCTGTTTCTATAAATGAATACATTTTATGGATTGAAAACGGTGAAGAAACAGAAAGAACTTTCAGTTTTCTCTTTGTTGAAACTTTCTGTAGATGTTTCTTTTCTACTCCCACTGAGTTTCTTTTAGAACCAGAATGTTTCTAAGGCCGATGAGTAGAAATGTCACAGATCTTTAGAAAACTAACAAAAGGAAACGTTATTCTCCATGTAAGATGTAAACTGGTAAACCTGCTTTACTCTTATAGACATGGGTGATATGCGTGCGTGTGCTTGTGCTCGCTGCTGCCAGTAAATGAAAGTGAATTTGTCCAATAACAGATAAAGTCAGCTGTGGCTGAAATCCAGGAAGCAGTTCTTCAGCAGGAGCCCCGATTGGCCAGAGCCATGATCCCCGTCCCAACCCTTCACATCACACTGCTTGTCACTCACCTCGCCAGCCAGGAACAAGTGGACCTGTAAGTCAACTCCCTTAAACATACAGAGGTGCAGTTTACAGGCAGCTGCAGTCCCCCCCCCAACAGTCAAGGGGTCTCCTGGACTTTATTTATTTTTTGTGATCCATCTTTATTTGCACATATAAAACCTGGTATGGTTTCACAGGTGTAATCAGCTGTGATTTCTAGTGATGTTATTTACTTTTGAACAGTTAATCCATTCCATTAAAACAGTTTTTCTGAGGTTTCTGTTGAATATTTTAGCTCCACAGGTGTTCTTACCTTCATAGTGGGTGAAAACAGATTAACAACTTCTCTTTCAGTTTTTATCTCTCAAACTACGCAGGTGGTGATAAAACCCGAGTTCTAACGACCTGTATCTGTTTCATCACAACTCCTTTGTTCGTTAGTATTTATCAGCTCCCACAGTTGAAACCACACCTAGCATGCTGCTGGCTAAAAGCTGTTAGCATAAGACATAGCAAACAGTAAGAGACTCGGTGCGCTGTTGCCATGTGCAGCGGGGCAGGAAACAGTATACCTTGCTCTCATAGGCTAGTTTGTTAGCCAATCAGAGTCCAGCAAATTCATATAATGAATATTAATGAGTTATATTAGAATAGAATTAGAATTAGAATATTAATGAGACGGTCTTCCGGCGTCCTCGGTTAAACCTCTGCAGATGATTCAGAACGCAGCAGCACGTCTGGTCTTCAACCAGCCCAAGAGGGCTCATGTCACTCCGCTGCTCATTTCCCTGCACTGGCTTCCAGTTGCAGCACGCATCAAATACAAAGCTCTGCTTCTGGCTTACCAGACTCTAACACACACAGCTCCTACTTACCTTCACTCCTTCATCCAAACCTACATTCCCACGCGTCAGCTACGCTCAGCCGCTGAAAGACGCCTAGCGCTTCCACCACAACGTGGCATGAGATCATGTTCCAAACTCTTCTCCTCTGTTGTCCCCCGATGGTGGAATGACCTACCAAACTCGGTCCGATCCTCAGAGTCTGCAGCTACTTTTAAGAGCAGACTTAAGACTCACCTCTTTAAAGAACACTTTCAGTCTTAATGTAGGATTAATTTATGATTTATGATAGCGATTTGAGAATTTATCTCTCACTAAAAAAAAAAATTTTGATACACTTGATGTATCAGCGTCGGAATTAAACTGGACTCCAAACAGTCCGCCTCCTTATATTGTTTCCTTCTCTTTGAATTCTTGCTTGTATGTTCTCTCAATGTAAGTCGCTTTGGATAAAAGCGTCTGCTAAATGACAGTAGTAGTAGTAGTAGTAGTAGTAGTAGTTTCAGCCGAAGCCTGACGAATCTTCACGCAGACAGATTGAAAGGTCTGTTAATCAGTGTTTCTTAATGTTTTTTAGATATAAAATGTTTCATATTACTGGTTAATACTTCAGAAATAACCACAAAGTCCTGAAATTTGTATGAAATGGCCTTTTTAATGTTTTTCACTCCTGATTTATAAGGAACATAAACTTCAGATTATTTCATGTTTATTTTAGCTCTATTTCTTTCATGGGATTAATTCCAATCTGTTGCAGCACCAGAGAGGTTAGCTAGATCAACAAAAGGTAAAACTCAAGTTGAACTTGAGATTAATATCTTCTCTCAATAAATGAGATCAAATATTAAACATATTTAATAGTTTGATTGTTTTTAATGTCACCGCTGATGTAGATAATTAATGATATTTATATCTTGGTTAGTTTAATACCAACTACTAAATTCTTATCAGTTCCTGTTTGAACTCATTAAGATATAATAATTAATAATAATTATAAAGATCTTAAACAGATTAATTCTGGATGTTCAAAGGCAGAATTTCTTTGTTAATATTTATAACAACTATTAAATATATCTGAATCAAACATTACTGGATAAACATTATTTGTAAAACAGATCATCAATGTTATCAATGATTTACAACTTATTGATTTTTCTTTTTACTTTTTGTCTTTAAACATTTTTCAAACACATTTTTCTGTGTTTTTCTCATTTAAGTTGGTTATTTGATCATTTTGATTTCTAAAGGTGAAATAATCAGTTAAAATCCCTCCAATTTCAGTCAGTTTAAAGGCGGGGGCGGGGGGGGGGGGTCTAATTTCAGTTTTGAGTGCTAATAGAAAACCGGACTGATCAGATTAAACTTCCCTCATGCTGGCGATGCTGTGAAGCATGTAAACTATGTCATGTGACCAATGTGCATCAGGAAGAGGAAGATTTCCATCGATGTGACGTGGAGGATTGGAGGGGATTAGCTGGTGTGTGTTGTACATATCTGTTTTTTTGGGTTTGTTTATGTTTTTAGGGCAGCAGCTGTGCTGGCTCAGGTTAAACCATCAGTGGCTGAGCTGCTGGGGGTGCGGGACCTGGTGCTGCCCTTCTCAGGAATCAGTCATTTCAGGAAGGAGGTGGTGTTTGTTGGACTGGCTACCGGACTGCACAGAAACACACTGGACAGCCTGGCAGGTCAGTGTTAGTGCAACTCTACACCCGTGTTGTAAACATCTGGTTACTGCATGTGACTGTACTGAGTGAAAGTTGTTTTAGTGTTAGTTTGATGCTGTGGGTTCTGGTTCCTGGGGGGTGTCTGCAGTCAGGTTCACGAGGACTCCTGCATCTGGCTGCAGGGGTTAGTGTCTTGTCTTTAAGGAAGTGATTCTGGGCTCGTTGTGTCTTATTCAGAGGTTGGAGTCTGAGCGAGCGTCAGCTGGTTTGTACTAAAGGAATCAGGGTTTTATTTGACATGCCAACATGTCTAAGAGGATTCCTGCTTCATTTCTGTTGCAGCTCATGTAAGAAATAAACTCTTCCTTCAGAAATTCATCTCACTTTGTTCCAGATGAAGCAGAAAACTGTGTGTGTGTCTACACGTTAAACACGCCATGGGAAAGTTCTCATCGTCTTAACATTACATTAACATGTAATGAAGCTCCTGATCCAGTTTCTTATTAATGCTGGTAAAAATATTTTGGAAACAAATCAAAGAAAGTAAAATTAGTTAAGATTCAATATAAGCCTCATTAACAGATTTTATTTTGTAAGTTACAGTCCAGCAGTTATTACATAGTGTTGTGATCACAGTGTTTAATTAAACAGAGATGAGTAACCTGCTGTAGTATCTGTTTTTATACCAATTTATTTATTATGTGTAATAAAACTCTCTAAATCAGACTGTTAGACTGCAGCAGCATGCAGCTCCACCACCAACAGGCACCACATTGATTTTTATACTTCTGACTTGGAAAACTGATTCTGCAGGAGTTCAGAATCTCGACTGTAACAAAGGAAGGATGTGGCAGGAAGTCTGACCCTCTTGTTATCTCGTCTGCTCTCTCTCCACCACGTTATTGATTATGTACTAACCTTTCTCTCCCTGCCGAGTTCCTCTTCTAAAAATACCCACTGAAGCTCCTCAGCCGCTGTCTGTCTGTTAACAAGCCTGTTTAGTTACTCTTGTATGGAGGAGAGATGAATTAGTCAGGGAAGAAGTTAAACCTTCATGTGTATTTGAATCGGCTGTCTGATTATAGATCTTCGGTGTTGCATGATGTAGCTTTATTTTGAAGGACTGACCAAGTTTTTAAAATGATTTTTCAAATGTGTTTTGTTTCCTGTTTATTGCCATATTTGATTATGATTTTGTGACAGAATCGTACTGCATGTCTCATTAAAGTGGGTGTATGTGTGTGCGTGTGTGTGTGTGTTGCAGAGTTGCTTCGAAGCCGTTTTCAGGAACAGGGTCTCGTTCAGGCAGAGGCTCGTGGCTTTGAGCCTCACCTCACCATCATGAAGCTGTCCAGAGCATCGAAGCTGCGGTTTCAGGTCAGCTCAGACACGCTGCACAACAACTTCAGCTTCTGTTCCAACATGTTCTGATAAAGACTTTAACAAGTTAACAATCCTCTTGAATTATTCTCCTTTCTGTTCTGAGGAGTTTGATGTTGGATTAAAGAATGTAGTTTGGGACACAAAGAGACAAAACATTCACCCTCTCACACTCATTAAAGTCACTTAAAACAACACATCCACCTGCAGGAAATACAAACTCCATGCAGAAAAGCTGGGAATCAAAACTTTGACCTTCTTGCTGCGACACAACGTGCTAACCGACTGCATCACCGTGTAGCACCTAGCTTAATCCCAGTACTTCCTGTGGTGCTTATACCACAGTGTGAGAACCATAAGGATTTATAAATTCATATTTATTTGTTTGTATGTAAATAAAATAAACAAGAGGACGGAGGAGAGAAAAAGACTCAGATATGAGCTGTGGTCAGGATGGGAGACACAGAGGAAGAACTGCAGCCATCTTTTATTTTCCCTCTGACATTTAAAGTGTCTTCCTGTCCGGCGCCTGTCAGGTGACGTTTTCATCTTACACCAGTCTGCGCTCGTGTGTGTGTGTTTTCAGTTTCATAAAAAGTGTGATTTACTAACCCAGACCTGACTTTTCTCCTTATTTCTGTTTTCAGGGTATAAAGCGTGTAGATCCAGCTCTTTACTCCGACTACACTAACAAGTAAGTACTTCTATTTAAATGTTAGTTGTTCCAGATACCACAGAGTGGGACATAGAATAATATTTATATTGTTTAAACTTATTACTTATTATTATTTTATGTTTCAGGAGCAGAAAGATTTGCTGCTTTATTTGCATAAATGTAAATAGTTTAAACATGATGTTTAATATTTTTTTATTCTTTTAAATGTTTATTTTCTTGATACTAAATTAAAGCATTAATTACATATTCCTGTTTGGATTAGTTTGAGGTCTCGCTGGTTTAGGTGACATTAACAACTGATATCTGCCTTTAAAATCTGTCAGTAGCTTTAAAACGTCTCAGTCCTTTTTCACTCCGTCTGTCCTCATCATGCAGATTTTTTGGAAATCAGACTGTGGAGCGACTGGATTTGTGCTCTATGTTGAAAAAGAAGCAACAAGACGGATATTACCACATGGAGACTTCACTACAACTTGGTTAGTACATAAACACACACACAGACTTGGGGGTTTCACTCGCTGGTTACATATCAAACCACCGGAGGGCGCTATCAGCTCACACACCAGCTGAGAGATAACCCTGACAGCGTGTTACTGATCACGTGTGATGTTTAATAAATTCATGCTACAAGGAATCTGAAAACTTTGTCTTTGAGTTGTTGTGATAAGAACAAACACCATTTCCTCATTTGATCACAAGAAAGGAAACGGGAGGAAAAGTCACAAGTTAATTTCCTTTTTAAACCCCTTTTAGCATGTAAGTCATAACCCAGCAGTTGTTTACAGATCTGACCTGTAAGCCTTCTAAAAAGTTTGTTTACTTTGATGTTGTTGTGATGTTTTATATAATGAAATAAGTATATTTATGCAGCTGTATATATAATCTTGAAACAGACTCTGAAGCCTTGCTGTGCAGCTTGTTAGGGAATTATAGGTTTTCAGGTTTTGTCCATATGTTTGATGCCTTTATTGTCCCACGGGGGGAAATTACATGGAGATACAGAAATGTGGTTTTTAAAGCTGTTTTCCATTTACGTCTTAAAGAGCTTCATGTTTTGTTGTTTTGGCTTCTGAAGGAAGAAACCAAATGGAACAATTTGGTGTTTGTTGCTGAAAAAGTTACTAAAAAACAGATTGAGCTGTAACAAGTTGACTTTGATAACTTTGCAAAGCGTTTGATTACAGCTGTTGCCTTTAAAATATTTTAACAGTTGTTATATATTTTCTAATATGTTTAAATATTTTTTATGCAGAAGCTTTTGCTTAAGCTGTGTGTGTGTGTGCGTGCGCACATGTGCGTGTGTGTAAGACTAAAAAAGAAGAATTAGGACATTCTAAGATTATTGTGTTTTAAAGCTGGATTAACAAAGCCTTTGTGAAGCCCCCAAGAAGAGCTGCAGACCCCCCCACCCCCCCCACCCACCTACCCACCCAATGTAATCAATGTAAAAAACAAGACAGTTGGGAGACCAGTTACACTGATTAACTAGAGGAAGTCCAGGAATAGAAACCAAAAACATGAACTTGAGTGTCTTATTGTTCCATGTGATGTTCTGTGTCTGAGTTTTCACAAAACTGTTGACAATCTAACAAACTGGCATCAGCAGAACTAATTCACAAAGGAGTGTTTATAAATAACCACATTAGTCACTATCAGTGTGATTTCTCTTCCATGACATTTTAAATCAGTCTTAATTCTACAAATTCTTGTTCAAAGTGTTTTTTCTTTTTCTAAAATAGAACTGAAGAAGAAAAGCAGAAACTTTACACACGTGATCATTCTGATGTTACTGTTGGGAGGAAAACACGAGCTGTTTTAATGATGAGAAGTGTGATGTAAACATCACACACACACACACACACACACACACACACACACACACACACACACACACACACAGTGACAGCAGAGTTTCACTGTGATTGACAGCTATCTGCCACTCAAACACACCCACAGTGATCAGAGAACTCGTCGGTGGAGGAACGTTTCTGTCAAACCGTTGAATACAATTAGTATTAAAACAAGCTTGTTAGTGCAAATAATACACTGATAATATTAAATCTGGTAACGATGGGACAATATTATATTTTGACTTATTTACAGCAGCTACAAGTGAAAACAAACAAAACATGAACAAGTTTTTGACAGATTTGATTTGTTTGGGTTAAATGTACAACATCATTTCATAGTTTGTAGGTGATCTGGCTGTCAAAGCACACACACACACACACACACACACGCACACACGCACACGCAAGTGTGTTTTGGTATCCTTATGGGGACCGTCCATTGACTTCCATTGATTTTAGTAACTAGATTTATACCTAACCCAAACCCTTTTCCTAACCTTAACCATTACTGATCTATAACTAACCCTAAGACTAACTAAAACTCTATTCACACCATACCTATAAACCTAACCCCTAACCCTAAAAAGGGGAGTCCCCCTCATGGGGACCAGGCTTCGGTCCCCACAAGAACCCTCGGACCCCAGAAAGATAGTAAAAGTCAGGAAACGGGTCCCCAGGAGGTCAGAAATACAAACCCACACACACACACACACACACACACACACACACACACACACACACCTGAGCAGGAGATCTTCTTTAGATACATCAACACATTGGACCCAGACATCATTTAGATAAACATCATTTCCAGGATTTATTCTAATTATTACAGCTTTATTGTTTTGAAAGCTCCAGATTCTCTTCCTGCATCGATGTGTTCACACTTCATTTGATTCAAAGTAAAGAGGATTAAATCTACGTTTTTACAGCTGAAGGCAATTCCTAGTGTTAACAGGTGCTTGTAGACTAACACATGTACATTGTATGAACATGACTTCACTGGGTCCAGAAAACAAAAGAACCACACCAGCATCGGGTCCATTTGTTACTAAAACTAAGACTGAAGTGATGAAATGTTCATCTGATGGATTACCTATGTTTAATTTGACGTAGTGCCACAGCCAGGGTGTGAAAAATCCATCTTTCTAAAAGTGTCTTGGTTTAAAAAAGAGCCAGTTTTCACAGCAGAGCTACAAATATTCATATAGTCTGAGGCCAAAACACATGATGAGCAGTATGTGGCATCACTCTCTCCCTGGGAGGGCAATTACTCAGCCAACACACTGCAGTCTGAAGGCTCATGCAGCAGGAATAAAAAAAACATCTAAACTCCTCAAACAATTTAACACTTTAGCTCAAACTTATCAGTTTGTAAACATTTAATAAACCAGCAGGAGTTTATAGAAACGACCAGGGTGGAATAATTCTTTATTTTTATTGTTTTCTTTGGTTTGTTGTTATATATGCAGTCCATTTCTCCCATCATGTCTCCTCTTTCATTCTGATACTCTGGGTCAGCAGTTCCATCACAAATACAGTATGTCCTTCACTGTCCTCAGTATTCCTGATGTGTTGTTCTGACTTTCTTACCAGCTGCCAACAGAATCTTAAGTACTATAAACTTCATTTCACTTCTCAGATATCCCCGTGTGTGTCTCCTGTATGATATATTTAACTGAACATTTTTATTCTAACAACCAATGATTTATAAAGGAAAATCATGAAGAATAACAAGGTTGCCCAAACTTCTGCAGTCCACTGTCCTCTTTCAGTACATCATTACCAGACATGTTACCCAAATATAAAACAAGATTTAATATCATAGCCCAAAATTCTGGTAATGATCCTGTGGACATCTTCCTTGAACGTCAGCAGTTTAGAACAGGATCAAAAAACATAAAAGTGATTTATATTTATATTGTCATGGATATTTCCTCAGTATATGAGCTTATTTTATGAACTAGCAGATAGTCAAATCCCTTTCTGAATATGTCTCAACCTTGAATAAAATGTAATGGATACAGGTCAGTTTCACGTTTTTTTTACTGTTTATTATGTAAATACTCATGACCAACATTTACATTGTTTAAACAAGAGAGAAACTGGCATCATGCTGAAACTGTTGAAAGTCGTATGACAGTTTGTGCTGAACGTCCCCTTGTCTTAACGGACCTGAATGTCCCATCAGAATGATGGAAGGGCTAATATTTGTCCTTGAGTCCACCAGGTAGCGCAGCAGGTCATTGGTACAAGCGATGGATTGGGAGCAGGTGCTGATGGCAGGTGGCAGCAGCTCAGGGTCCTCCTAGTCTGTGTCCTCCACATCACTGTATAATGTAGAAATAATCCTAGATTTTTTTAATTAAATGTCTCAACTATAAATCTAATAGGTCTGAAGTTATTTAATATAATGTTTTTGTCAAAAAAGACCTCACCTGTAAGTACCTGTAGAAGTCACAATTTCCTAAGTTATACTGTATTTTTGTTTAATTTCCTGAAAGCTTAATAAGTTTATATTTTTTATTAAAGTACACATACTGTTAAACTATTTGTTTTCCATTGTTTGAATCTCTGGTCCTGGGAACCAGGAGTAAACCTCCTATCACAACCTATTCACTGAATAATTCCCAGATCTTCCTCCAGTTTATATCTTCACGTTACATTAAGACACTTTTTGAGTGTGAGCCTTGGAACACTACTCACCTGATTAATTCTACATTTAATTTCCACTTTATCCCCAATAAAGTTTTATATTTCCCTTCCCTGAACTGATCGCTCTTTATTTCTCCATCTGGATTCATAGTCGCTGTCACACTAACAAACTACCTGTCTGATTTGTGCTGCTTGGAAATAGTCCCTCATGTTTGGCAGTGCCCCCCCATTTTCCTTTTTTAATGTGCTAAGGTTGATTCTTGGTTTAAATCTGTTCCAAATGAATCTACAGATCACTCTGTCCCATAGTTTATATTGTTTTTCTGGTATTTTGACCGGGAGTGAGTCGGGGGAGAACATTAGTTTTTATGGCCTCTATTCTTGAACCTCTCAGGGTGGAATAATTCTTGACAGGTTTTACCTCCTTTTTATATGTGTCTCCCAATAGAACACTGATGTGTAGTGGTCGGTGTTAAAATGTGTTAATCCTGTAATCCACATAACAACATAATCCATTACAGAGCTTGTCACTCCCTCTCCGAAACACAGTAAGATGGGAGTAAAGCCAGAAAATACAGAAGAAAGATAAACAAATTGTACATTTTAGATTTATTTGTATTTAATATAATTAAATGTAAAGTTATTTTATTATAATTTCAGCTGTCAGTGTTGTTCCAGTCCAGATTCTGGAAAACGTGAGAAGAATTTCATCAGTTTTATTTTTACTTAGCAGGATGAAAAAGAGATAAACAGCCAAAAACAACAAAAAAGACAATTTCTTTAAGATTCTTTGTGTTTGTCTTCTTAAACCTGTTGATATTTAAAACTCAACACCCACTGCTGTATGTGCAGAAACATTTCATATATCCAGATATCCACAGCAGCTGTGTACGTGAAGGTGGTTTATTGTTCTATGATATTCTGATGTTTTTCTGCCTGACATGAAGTTTCTCCTGTACAGATTGTTCTGCTTCATGCTTTTGTTTTTATTTCTTATAAAATCTTTGGCAGAGCTTATTTTCCACACACCAGCCAAAAAGCCAGATGATGCGGAGTAAAAATTTGCATATAAACGAGGAACAGATATCTTGATTTGAAAATGATATAAATGGTTTTTTGTTGTTGTTTTTGGATTCCACAACTAAAACTGATAGTCGTAAGAATGTCAGGATTTGTTTCACTCTCTGTCAGCTTCATGATGGACACTTCGGAGTTGTTTTACGGTAACACCACCGAGTGATGCTCTCTTTTAGCTATATGGAAAATACTTGTGTAGTTTCCCCAGCCTCGCCTGCAGCTTCCTGTCTGTCAGAAAGTTTGTGAACCCCTGACAGATGGTGACTGGCGGTTGGACTGGAGGACTTCTGGGAGGATGGTGTTAAATGCTGAACAGCATCCTGGTGGACGTCCCTGCAGTGTGGACGTGTTACAGGATGTAATGCAGCTCCATGTTGACTGACTGCATCATCCACTGACCTGTTAGTCCTGTATGCAGACTGCAGGGGGTCCAGCAGGGGGTCCAGCAGGGTCCTGTGATGGACCTCAGGTGGTTTAACAATCTTTCAAAGGATTTTATGACCACAGACGTTAGGCCGACGGGTCTGTAGTCATTTATTTGCTTATTTTGAATTTCATGAGAATAACTTGAAAAGCAGTTGGCACATTTAAAAAGCAACTGGAGGAACGTTTGACAACTAATGAGGTTAATTAGCAAAAGCTCTGCTACATGACTTGAGTATAAGAAGTGCATTTCAGAGAGGTAGAGCATCCCTGATGCAAAGATGGACAGAAGTTCATCAATCTGAACCAAACTGTGTCAAAATTACAGAATTTTTTTTTTGAAAAAATGTCGGTGATGGACTGGTGACATGTCCAGGTGTAACACCACCTCTCGACCAATCACCACTGGAGATAGGCACCAACACCCCTCGACCCTGAACACAAACGAACGGGTAAAGAAAGTGACTGACTGACTGACTCTCAGTGTAAAACTGTGAAGACTTTAAAGATTCCACCATCTACAGTGAATCCTGCATCACACAAAAACTTGGACCACATTCCTCTCCTGAAACTCCAGCTGGTCTATTAACATCCAGATGTTTACAGACAGATGTTAAAAGAAGAGGAGATGCTACCCAGTGAGAAACATTGTGTTGCTGCCATCAAATTCAAACTTAATTTATCAAGTTTCAACTCCGGATATGTTCTTTATTTTCTGTTGGGAACAAACTACTGTATGTGTTTGGGAGTTTTGGTTTTATATACTGAGGAGGTTAAATAGTATTTAATTGTTTTTATTGGAAGAGGAAAAGTAAAGATGCTGTAAGTAGTGTCAGATGAGCGCTGAACAATTATCTTTAACATAGAAGCTTTGGAAAATGGTAAATTTATGCCCATGAAAAATCTTCCTTCATTCAGCCATACATGCAGCACACACACATCCACACTGTGGGCAATTAGGGCTTGGTATTTTGCAAAGAACAGTTTGACATTTGGACTGTAGGAGCTGTCTCCTGGGCCACTGGGTCAAACCTTTAGTTTGACCCAGCTATTTTCACATGTGAATTGCAGCCCTGAAATTTGTCAGTGTGGGTGACGTGCAACTGAGTCCATGTGTGGCAAATATTTCAAGTCCAGAAAATTCATTGCAGGCAGTCGAGTGCATGAACATGCTGATTTCTTTTGTGTGACTGATTTGAATCACTAAAAACATGCAACTGTGTGGAAAAATGGAAATTTAACACAACGTTTGCAAAAATGAATCCAACTACATAGATGTGAATCAAGAACATTGTTCAGTAACTGTTGGAGCCAAATCGTCAGACACGTTTCAGTAACAGCAAGACACAAGTTCTTTTTTTCCTCTGTCTCTTTTTTGGCTCCACGATGCTTTACATATGCACAGATGTTATAACAAACAGGTATACCAGTGCACACAAACTTATTCACTTAAAACATTCAGTTGGGTTTTAAACTTGAATTAAACAGACTGTGAACTGTAGAACCAGTTTCCTTCTTTATTGTGGCCCTTCAGTGTGATTTAAAAAGGTTTGTGGCTCTTCTATGTCTAAGGTCACAGTTATAAACTGAGAAGGTGCTCAAGGTGCTGAAGGTCTTGTTTATGAATGATGGTAGGATGGAGCAAGAGAGAATAATGTTCAGTAATGTCTATTTATATTTACGTATGTCTGTCTGTATGTACAAGAACAAATATAAACCAAAGCCAGATTCCTTGTGTGTATCATACTTAGCCAAATACACCTGGTTCTTATATGGACCAATAGATCGGGGTTTTGTCTGTAGTAATGTTCCAGTTTGTTGTAGTGATGAAGGTGCTACCATAAAAGCAAAAGCTCTCAGATTACTGATCTTCAGCCATGGTCATGATGTTTGGATCATTTGGTGAGGAGCTGCATCATCCAGGAGGCCTTGGAGAAGTTACCTGAGGTGGTTATCCACCTGATTAAGATGCTTACTGGCCTCCTCTTTGGAGCGTTTCTGGACACTCAATCACAATCTCTGAACACAATCCTGTATCCTCTTTGACCTTAGAGCCTTGAGAAGAGGAATTCCTGGGTTACCCTCCTCGACCTGTTTACCTTCCGGTAATATTTAAAAACCTGCAGAAAATGATAGATGGAAGAAATTGAAAGCCTGTTGTTGCAGAAGTCTCTTCCTTGTTGTCTAAAATGTGCATATAAGATGTCTAGATCTATACCAACAACTGACTCGAGCCAACATGTTTTTGTCATAAGAGAGCTGTTCATGTTGTGATTCTGGGATGTGCTAAATATAGGAATCAGCATCTTCAGATAAAACCAACAAATGGGAAGATTCTTTCCATCTTGTGGCATTTATCTGAAACTGGAGCTTTGCCCCAACACCCCCCCCACCCGCCAGAGGCATCTTTACCCAAACCACCTCAGCTGGTTCTGTTCATGGTCTGGCCTGAGGTATCCTACAGACATTCTACATAAATCTGGTTAAAATCTCATGATTCACAACAGATTTTGTATTTGACTTCCAACAGCTGAATCTGACCATGTGACCATCTGTAATTTGATCATGCAGTCACAAACTGACCAACAGAATATGGGTGAAGCATATGTCAACAGCATGGCAAGGGCTCTAAATATCTCCAATTACCAAATATTCAGTTATTTTTAATATCCATAAAGCAACAACAAAAGGCTTGATGCCCATGTTTCTGTTAGAGGCAGAGGAGAGTAAGCATCTATAGATTGTGAAGAGAATCTTGGAGTGAGTTTAAGGAAAAAGGACAAAAAGGAGACTGAAATGGGGAAGAGAAGAGAGAAGGTTTTACCACAGTTGTTACTGAACAGATAGAAGGACAATACAAAGAGTCTGAAAATGGTAAAATGAGACGAGATTACAGACGAATGATAAATGAGAGCAGAAACGTGGAGAGGAGAACAGAACAGATAGAAGCAGATAGATGGAGGTCTGATTGAAAGCAACATTAAACAGATAATCAAACTGGAGTTTAATATATAAAAGGACAGAGAAGGAAGCTGATATAGGAAAGAATGAGTCAGATTATATGGCGGTAAGAGAGAGACGTCTGGATTCAAGTTGAATACTGGAAAAACATTTACAAGCTAAAAATGGCTTTTCTGATTTGTTTGGCTTCAAAATGTAGAGATTAATATTCAAGTTGTCTTATGGGAGCAAGTCTTGTTTTCATAACAGGATTGTGCTTAATTTATAAAATATAATGTAAACAATACAAGATGAGAACATTGACTGAACGCTAACAGAAACACTCCTCAGCTAGATGTTGGAAGATTCAGGGAGAGAAGCATGACAAATTTCACAGAGCAGCTGTGATCAAATGATGTTTGTTCATCTTGAGTCTGAACGAACAAGGATGAAAAATAAATGTCTGTAGAAGGAAGATACGTTAGGTTCGCCAAATCGATTCAGGCAGAGTGAAAACCAGAACAAGAGCTGTAGCTGGAAAATAACAACCGAAACACAGAGAGGATGGAAAATATGTCTGTTTGCAGCAACATATTTCAGAATCAGACAAACGTGGTTATTAATAACATTTACATCTATTTAAACTGTTGTTGATGACATTTTGATTCTATCTAGTTAAGATTTTAAATGCCTGATATTTTACACCTAGTCTTGGCATTTTTAAGTATCCATGATATGCACACACATGCACACTGATTTCTGCTTATTTTTGTTTAAGCAAATCATAGTTGCTGCATCATATATATATTTCTTCCTTAAATGTCATGTTGTCTATATTTTATTATTCATAAGAAGATTCAGAGATTAACCTTGTCACTGGAGATTTAAGCCCCAGCTATCTGAACAGTACAGTTGTCTTAATATCTTTGTGTGCTTTAGTCGTCTTGTGACTCAGTCCTGAGGCAAAATATTCAGCTAAACAAAGTCCACATTGTTTATCTGATTCTCCCTCTCGTTGGTGGGGAGTTTACATGAAAATGTGAACTAATAGATTCGCAGATTTAAGCACGTCATAAAAATTTAATGTAGTATAGAAACTAAGAATTTTTTTTTTAAAAATGTACAAGCTGCTTATTAAAATGATTCATGGTTTGAAGCTGAATTTCCTGTCGTTGAAGAGACGGTTTCACTGCCGGGCCTCCTGAGAGACGCTAGTCCTATAAATAACAACCAGCACTGTGTGTTGTAGTAGTATGTGTGGTTGTGTGTTATGGTTGTGTGCTATGGTTGTGTGTTATGGTTGTGTGCTATGGTTGCGTGCTATGGTTGTGTGTTATGGTTGTGTGCTATGGTTGTGTGCTATGGTTGTGTGCTATGGTTGTGTGTTATGGTTGTGTGCTATGGTTGTGTGCTATGGTTGTGTGTTATGGTTGTGTGTTATGGTTGTGTGCTATGGTTGTGTGTTTTGGTTGTGTGTTATGGTTGTGTGCTATGGTTGTGTGCTATGGTTGTGTGCTATGGTTGTGTGTTTTGGTTGTGTGCTATGGTTGTGTGCTATGGTTGTGTGCTATGGTTGTGTGTTATGGTTGTGTGTTATGGTTGTGTGCTATGGTTGTGTGCTATGGTTGTGTGTTTTGGTTGTGTGTTATGGTTGTGTGTGGTTGTGTGTTTGTCTGTTTTGGTTGTGTGTAATGGTTGTGTGTTTGTGTGTTTTGGTTGTGTGTTATGGTTGTGTGCTATGGTTGTGTGCTATGGTTGTGTGTTTTGGTTGTGTGTTATGGTTGTGTGCTATGGTTGTGTGCTATGGTTGTGTGCTATGGTTGTGTGCTATGGTTGTGTGTAATGGTTGTGTGTTTGTGTGTTTTGGTTGTGTGTAATGGTTGTGTGTTTGTGTGTTTTGGTTGTGTGCTATGGTTGTGTGCTATGGTTGTGTGCTATGGTTGTGTGCTATGGTTGTGTGTTATGGTTGTGTGCTATGGTTGTGTGCTATGGTTGTGTGCTATGGTTGTGTGTTTTGGTTGTGTGTTATGGTTGTGTGTGGTTGTGTGTTTGTCTGTTTTGGTTGTGTGCTATGGTTGTGTGTGGTTGTGTGTTTGTCTGTTTTGGTTGTGTGCTATGGTTGTGTGCTATGGTTGTGTGTTTTGGTTGTGTGCTATGGTTGTGTGCTATGGTTGTGTGCTATGGTTGTGTGCTATGGTTGTGTGTGGTTGTGTGTTTGTCTGTTTTGGTTGTGTGCTATGGTTGTGTGCTATGGTTGTGTGTTATGGTTGTGTGTTTTGGTTGTGTGGTATGGTTGTGTGTTTTTGTTTTGGTTGTGTGTAATGGTTGTGTGTTTGTGTGTTTTGGTTGTGTGCTATGGTTGTGTGCTATGGTTGTGTGCTATGGTTGTGTGTTTTGGTTGTGTGCTGTGGTTGTGTGTTGTGGTTGTGTGTTGTGGTTGTGTGCTATGGTTGTGTGCTATGGTTGTGTGTTATGGTTGTGTGTTATGGTTGTGTGCTATGGTTGTGTGGTTTGGTTGTGTGCTATGGTTGTGTGTTTTGGTTGTGGGTTGTGTGTGGTTGTGTGTTTGTCTGTTTTGGTTGTGTGCTATGGTTGTGTGCTATGGTTGTGTGCTATGGTTGTGTGTTATGGTTGTGTGTTTTGTTTGTGTGTTTTGGTTTTGTGTAATGTTTGTCTGTTTTGGTTGTGTGTTATGGTTGTGTGCTATGGTTGTGTGTTATGGTTGTGTGTTATGGTTGTGTGCTATGGTTGTGTGTTTTGGTTGTGTGCTATGGTTGTGTGTTTTGGTTTTGTGTAATGTTTGTCTGTTTTGGTTGTGTGCTATGGTTGTGTGTTTGTCTGTTTTGGTTGTGTGCTATGGTTGTGTGCTATGGTTGTGTGCTATGGTTGTGTGTGGTTGTGTGTTTGTCTGTTTTGGTTGTGTGCTATGGTTGTGTGTGGTTGTGTGTTTGTCTGTTTTGGTTGTGTGTGGTTGTGTGTTTGTCTGTTTTGGTTGTGTGCTATGGTTTTGTGCTATGGTTGTGTGCTATAGTTGTGTGTTTTGGTTTTGTGTTTTGGTTGTGTGTTATGTTTGTCTGTTTTGGTTGTGTGTAATGGTTGTGTGTTTGTGTGTTTTGGTTGTGTGTAATGGTTGTGTGTTTGTGTGTTTTGGTTGTGTGCTATGGTTGTGTGCTATGGTTGTGTGCTATGGTTGTGTGCTATGGTTGTGTGTTATGTTTGTCTGTTTTGGTTGTGTGTAATGGTTGTGTGTTTGTGTGTTTTGGTTGTGTGTAATGGTTGTGTGTTTGTGTGCTATGGTTGTGTGCTATGGTTGTGTGCTATGGTTGTGTGCTATGGTTGTGTGTGGTTGTGTGTTTGTCTGTTTTGGTTGTGTGCTATGGTTGTGTGCTATGGTTGTGTGTGGTTGTGTGTTTGTCTGGTGCTATGGTTGTGTGCTATGGTTGTGTGCTATGGTTGTGTGTTGTGGTTGTGTGCTATGGTTGTGTGCTATGGTTGTGTGCTATGGTTGTGTGTATGGTTGTGTGCTATGGTTGTGTGTGGTTTGGTTGTGTGTTTTGGTTGTGTGTTTTGTTGTGTTTTGGTTGTGTGCTATGGTTGTGTGCTATGGTTGTGTGTTATGGTTGTGTGCTATGGTTGTGTGTTATGGTTGTGTGCTATGGTTGTGTGCTATGGTTGTGTGCTATGGTTGTGTGTGGTTGTGTGTTTGTCTGTTTTGGTTGTGTGCTATGGTTGTGTGCTATGGTTGTGTGTGGTTGTGTGTTTGTCTGTTTTGGTTGTGTGCTATGGTTGTGTGCTATGGTTGTGTGCTATGGTTGTGTGTTTTGGTTGTGTGCTATGGTTGTGTGTTTTGGTTTTGTGTAATGTTTGTCTGTTTTGGTTGTGTGCTATGGTTGTGTGTTATGGTTGTATGCTATGGTTGTGTGCTATGGTTGTGTGTTTTGGTTGTGTGCTATGGTTGTGTGTTTGTCTGTTTTGGTTGTGTGCTATGGTTGTGTGCTATGGTTGTGTGCTATGGTTGTGTGTTTTGGTTGTGTGCTATGGTTGTGTGCTATGGTTGTGTGCTATGGTTGTGTGCTATGGTTGTGTGCTATGGTTGTGTGCTATGGTTGTGTGCTATGGTTGTGTGCTTTGGTTGTGTGCTTTGGTTGTGTGTTTTGGTTTTGTGTAATGTTTGTCTGTTTTGGTTGTGTGCTATGGTTGTGTGTTTTGGTTGTGTGCTATGGTTGTGTGCTATGGTTGTGTGCTATGGTTGTGTGCTATGGTTGTGTGCTATGGTTGTGTGTTATGGTTGTGTGTTATGGTTGTGTGCTATGGTTGTGTGTTATGTTTGTCTGTTTTGGTTGTGTGTAATGGTTGTGTGTTTGTGTGTTTTGGTTGTGTGTAATGGTTGTGTGTTTGTGTGCTATGGTTGTGTGCTATGGTTGTGTGCTATGGTTGTGTGTGGTTGTGTGTTTGTCTGTTTTGGTTGTGTGCTATGGTTGTGTGCTATGGTTGTGTGTGGTTGTGTGTTTGTCTGTTTTGTGTGCTATGGTTGTGTGTGTTATGGTTGTGTGCTATGGTTGTGTGCTATGGTTGTGTGCTATGGTTGTGTGTGGTTGTGTGTTTGTCTGTTTTGGTTGTGTGGTATGGTTGTGTGCTATGTTGTGTGCTATGGTTGTGTGCTATGGTTGTGTGCTATGGTTGTGTGCTATGGTTGTGTGCTATGGTTGTGTGTTATGGTTGTGTGCTATGGTTGTGTGCTATGGTTGTGTGTTTTGGTTGTGTGCTATGGTTGTGTGTTTTGGTTTTGTGTTTTGGTTGTGTGTTATGTTTGTCTGTTTTGGTTGTGTGTAATGGTTGTGTGTTTTGGTTGTGTGTAATGGTTGTGTGTTTGTGTGCTTTGGTTGTGTGCTATGGTTGTGTGCTATGGTTGTGTGTTTTGGTTGTGTGTTATGGTTGTGTGTTTGTCTGTTTTGGTTGTGTGCTATGGTTGTGTGCTATGGTTGTGTGCTATGGTTGTGTGCTATGGTTGTGTGTTATGGTTGTGTGCTATGGTTGTGTGCTATGGTTGTGTGCTATGGTTGTGTGTTTTGGTTGTGTGTTATGGTTGTGTTCTATGGTTGTGTGTAATGGTTGTGTGTTTGTGTGCTTTGGTTGTGTGCTATGGTTGTGTGCTATGGTTGTGTGTTTTGGTTGTGTGTTATGGTTGTGTGTTTGGGTTTTGTGTTATGTTTGTGTGTTTTGGTTGTGTGTTATGGTTGTGTGCTATGGTTGTGTGCTATGGTTGTGTGCTATGGTTGTGTGTTATGGTTGTGTGCTATGGTTGTGTGCTATGGTTGTGTGTGGTTGTGTGTTTGTCTGTTTTGGTTGTGTGCTATGGTTTTGTGCTATGGTTGTGTGTTTTGGTTGTGTGTTATGTTTGTCTGTTTTGGTTGTGTGTAATGGTTGTGTGTTTGTGTGTTTTGGTTGTGTGTAATGGTTGTGTGTTTGTGTGTTTTGGTTGTGTGCTATGGTTGTGTGCTATGGTTGTGTGCTATGGTTGTGTGTTATGGTTGTGTGTTATGGTTGTGTGTTTTGGTTGTGTGTTATGGTTGTGTGCTATGGTTGTGTGCTATGGTTGTGTGCTATGGTTGTGTGCTATGGTTGTGTGTTATGGTTGTGTGCTATGGTTGTGTGCTATGGTTGTGTGCTATGGTTGTGTGCTATGGTTGTGTGTTATGGTTGTGTGTTATGGTTGTGTGTTATGGTTGTGTGCTATGGTTGTGTGTTATGGTTGTGTGCTATGGTTGTGTGGTATGGTTGTGTGTTTTGGTTGTGTGTTGTGGTTGTGTGTTGTGGTTGTGTGTTATGGTTGTGTGTTTGTCTGTTTTGGTTGTGTGCTATGGTTGTGTGCTATGGTTGTGTGCTATGGTTGTGTGCTATGGTTGTGTGTTTTGGTTGTGTGCTATGGTTGTGTGTTATGGTTGTGTGTTATGGTTGTGTGCTATGGTTGTGTGCTATGGTTGTGTGCTATGGTTGTGTGCTATGGTTGTGTGTTATGGTTGTGTGCTATGGTTGTGTGTTATGGTTGTGTGTTATGGTTGTGTGTTATGGTTGTGTGTTATGGTTGTGTGTTATGGTTGTGTGTTTTGGTTTTGTGTAATGTTTGTCTGTTTTGGTTGTGTGTTATGGTTGTGTGCTATGGTTGTGTGTTATGGTTGTGTGTTATGGTTGTGTGTTATGGTTGTGTGTTTTGGTTTTGTGTAATGTTTGTCTGTTTTGGTTGTGTGTTATGGTTGTGTGTTTGTCTGTTTTGGTTGTGTGCTATGGTTGTGTGCTATGGTTGTGTGTTTTGGTTGTGTGCTATGGTTGTGTGTTTTGGTTTTGTGTGGTTGTGTGTTTGTCTGTTTTGGTTGTGTGCTATGGTTGTGTGCTATGGTTGTGTGCTATGGTTGTGTGTTATGGGTGTGTGCTATGGTTGTGTGCTATGGTTGTGTGCTATGGTTGTGTGCTATGGTTGTGTGTTATGGGTGTGTGCTATGGTTGTGTGCTATGGTTGTGTGC
This sequence comes from Pachypanchax playfairii, assembly GCA_006937955.1. Classification (NCBI taxonomy): domain Eukaryota; kingdom Metazoa; phylum Chordata; class Actinopteri; order Cyprinodontiformes; family Aplocheilidae; genus Pachypanchax; species Pachypanchax playfairii. The sequence continues at coordinate 481,495 of SSNP01000200.1, read as the reverse complement.
TATGGTTGTGTGTTATGGTTGTGTGCTATGGTTCTGTGCTATGGTTGTGTGCTATGGTTGTGTGTTTTGGTTGTGTGCTATGGTTGTGTGTGGTGGTGGGGTGGTCTGGTTTGGTTGTGTGCTATGGTTGTGTGTGGTTGTGTGTTGGTCTGTTTTGGTTGTGTGCTATGGTTGTGTGCTTGGTTGTGTGTTATGGTTGTGTGCTATGGTTGTGTGCTATGGTTGTGTGCTATGGTTGTGTGGGGTTGTGTGTTTGTCTGTTTTGGTTGTGTGCTATGGTTGTGTGTGGTTGTGTGTTGGTCTGTTTTGGTTGTGTGCTATGGTTGTGTGCTATGGTTGTGTGTGGTGGTGGGTTGGTCTGTTTTGGTGGTGTGGTATGGTTGTGTGCTATGGTTGTGTGCTATGGTTGTGTGCTATGGTTGTGTGCTATGGTTGTGTGCTTTGGTTGTGTGCTATGGTTGTGTGCGATGGTTGTGTGTGGTTGTGTGTTTGTCTGTTTTGGTTGTGTGCTATGGTTGTGTGTGGTTGTGTGCTATGGTTGGGTGGTATGGTTGTGTGCTATGGTTGTGTGCTATGGTTGTGTGCTATGGTTGTGTGCTATGGTTGTGTGCTATGGTTGTGTGCTATGGTTGTGTGCTATGGTTGTGTGCTATGGTTGTGTGTTATGGTTGTGTGTGTTGGTTGTGTGTTATGTTTGTCTGTTTTGGTTGTGTGTAATGGTTGTGTGTTTTGGTTGTGTGTAATGGTTGTGTGTTTGTGTGTTTTGGTTGTGTGCTATGGTTGTGTGCTATGGTTGTGTGTGGTTGTGTGTTTGTCTGTTTTGGTTGTGTGCTATGGTTGTGTGTGGTTGTGGGGTGGTCTGGTTTGGTTGTGTGCTATGGTTGTGTGCTATGGTTGTGTGCTATGGTTGTGTGCTATGGTTGTGTGATATGGTTGTGTGCTATGGTTGTGTGCTATGGTTGTGTGTTATGGTTGGGTGTTATGGTTGTGTGCTATGGTTGTGTGCTATGGTTGTGTGCTATGGTTGTGTGCTATGGTTGTGTGTGGTTGTGTGTTTGTCTGTTTTGGTTGTGTGCTATGGTTGTGTGCTATGGTTGTGTGTGGTTGTGTGTTTGTCTGTTTTGGTTGTGTGCTATGGTTGTGTGTGGTTGTGTGTTTGTCTGTTTTGGTTGTGTGCTATGGTTGTGTGTTATGGTTGTGTGCTATGGTTGTGTGCTATGGTTGTGTGCTATGGTTGTGTGTGGTTGTGTGTTTGTCTGTTTTGGTTGTGTGCTATGGTTGTGTGCTATGGTTGTGTGCTATGGTTGTGTGTTATGGTTGTGTGCTATGGTTGTGTGCTATGGTTGTGTGCTATGGTTGTGTGTTTTGGTTGTGTGTAATGTTTGTCTGTTTTGGTTGTGTGCTATGGTTGTGTGTTATGGTTGTATGCTATGGTTGTGTGCTATGGTTGTGTGCTATGGTTGTGTGCTATGGTTGTGTGTTATGTTTGTCTGTTTTGGTTGTGTGGTATGGTTGTGTGTTTGTCTGTTTTGGTTGTGTGTAATGGTTGTGTGTTTGTGTGTTTTGGTTGTGTGCTATGGTTGTGTGCTATGGTTGTGTGCTATGGTTGTGTGTTTTGGTTGTGTGTTATGGTTGTGTGCTATGGTTGTGTGCTATGGTAGTGTGCTATGGTTGTGTGCTATGGTTGTGTGCTATGGTTGTGTGTTATGGTTGTGTGCTATGGTGGTGTGTTTTGGTTGTGTGTTATGTTTGTCTGTTTTGGTTGTGTGTAATGGTTGTGTGTTTGTGTGTTTTGGTTGTGTGTGGTGGTTGTGTGTTTGTGTGTTTTGGTTGTGTGCTATGGTTGTGTGCTATGGTTGTGTGCTATGGTTGTGTGCTATGGTTGTGTGCTATGGTTGTGTGTTATGGTTGTGTGCTATGGTTGTGTGCTATGGTTGTGTGGGGTTGTGTGTTTGTCTGTTTTGGTTGTGTGCTATGGTTGTGTGCTATGGTGGTGTGCGGTTGTGTGTTTGTCTGTTTGGGTTGTGTGTTATGGTTGTGTGTTTGTGTGTTTTGGTTGTGTGTAATGTTTGTGTGTTTGTGTGTTTTGGTTGTGTGCTATGGTTGTGTGCTATGGTTGTGTGTTATGGTTGTGTGCTATGGTTGTGTGCTATGGTTGTGTGCTATGGTTGTGTGTTTTGGTTGTGTGTTATGGTTGTGTGTTTGTCTGTTTTGGTTGTGTGCTATGGTTGTGTGCTATGGTTGTGTGCTATGGTTGTGTGCTATGGTTGTGTGCTATGGTTGTGTGCTATGGTTGTGTGTGGTTGTGTGTTTGTCTGTTTTGGTGGTGTGCTATGGTTGTGTGTGGTTGTGTGGTTGTCTGTTTTGGTTGTGTGTTATGGTTGTGTGTTTGTGTGTTTTGGTTGTGTGTTGTGGTTGTGTGTTTGTCTGTTTTGGTTGTGTGCTATGGTTGTGTGCTATGGTTGTGTGCTATGGTTGTGTGCTATGGTTGTGTGTTTGTCTGTTTTGGTTGTGTGCTATGGTTGTGTGCTATGGTTGTGTGCTATGGTTGTGTGTTTTGGTTGTGTGTTATGTTTGTCTGTTTTGGTTGTGTGTAATGGTTGTGTGTTTGTCTGTTTTGGTTGTGTGTAATGGTTGTGTGTTTGTGTGTTTTGGTTGTGTGTAATGTTTGTGTGTTTGTGTGTTTTGGTTGTGTGCTATGGTTTTGTGCTATGGTTGTGTGCTATGGTTGTGTGCTATGGTTGTGTGTTATGGTTGTGTGCTATGGTTGTGTGCTATGGTTGTGTGCTATGGTTGTGTGCTATGGTTGTGTGTTATGTTTGTGTGTTTTGGTTGTGTGTAATGTTTGTGTGTATTTTGTGTGTCTGTACAGAAGGAAGTGGTTGTGTTTAAGGTATCAGCTGTGTTTAAAAGCAGCAGAGTGAGACAGCGTCTCTCTGTTGTCTGATACAGCTGAGCTCGGTGCATCATGCTCGGTAGTGTTTGAGTCTTTATTTGGCTTTATCACCTCGTCTCACCTCGTGTGACCCTCCATTAATGCCACAAAGTAGAGGAAGTGTTTTAACAGCTCTTGGTTGTCCATGTGCACCTACTAAAAGCATCCTCGCAACTGGTGGTAGACTATAAATTAAGTACTAATTAGCAAACCTGCTGAGGTGAGCTGTCTCGAGGGTTTGAAAGCTGTCTCTCTAACCTCTTACTGAGCTGAATGTTCAGTGTTTTGTACTGTGCAGCTTATAGCAACAATATGTTCAATAAAAAATCTGAAAATCAGTCAAAATTGAGTTTAACCTATCCTGAGACGCGTTAAGGATCAGAAACAATGTATGTCCTTTCAAACCAAGATGGGTTTCAACACTAGACGGCTCCATAATTCTCATTGGATAAGATACATTTGTAATACCAGAGCCAATTGTTTATAATTAATACATGAACAGACACGTTAAAGAACAACCGACATCTACTGGCAGCGGAACGGTTTAAACAGATAAAAAACTGAAACTTTGTTCATTTCTACTCTGTTTTCAGAGAATAGACACAAACCCACCAAGTGGAAAATCCCCCACTCTTCCACCACCGCAGTCGTTTGGCCGTTCTTACCGGTAGCTGCTGTCGAAACACTGATCATGACTCTCTTTGGAAAAGGACTTAGAGATAAATCTGTAAGGCAGGTGGTGAAATGTGTCCACTGGTTTCCAATTCTGACTCTCTACTTATTTGTATTTAACAACATTTTATTGGTCAGTAAAATTGATGTTACACTAGCAGCATTTTGTTTGTCTTTTAGATTCTAGAACCAAGTCTGGATCTAGTTTAACCAACACAAACCTTTTGAATGCTGTTTAGTTTCTACCTGATCCAAAGACGAGTTTGAAGCTGAGTACAACCATCAACATTAAAGTTTAGCAGCACTTCCATGCTAAGACGTAGTTAGTTTTTGTTTATTTTTCTTGCCATTTTCACTTTCCAAGTTTTTGCAACAAGTCACATTCACAAACGTTATTCTCAACCATGTTGATCATCATTTGCATCAATGTTTATGAATGTTTTTATGTCATCAGCTGACTTTTTTCTACACTCTGCTCAATGTTGCATCTATAAATCCCATTTGCACCAACATTTTTCAAAGGTCGGCCAATAACGAGAGAAGCCGGTCTGCATTGCTGAGTAGCGTTCACAAACACCATCTGTTGTTTGTGAACACCAGCCTAGCAACTGGCAATATGAAATCATTGAGTCACAGTAATAATGAGACAAACGCTGAGATTTCAATTTGAAAACACAATAGAGAAACTGCTGAATTGGAACGGAGGGTGCAGGAGTGTGATGATTAACACTGTCCCTTCACATCAAGAAGGTCTTGGCTGTTAACTTTCTGGTTGTTCTTGTATTTATACAAAAAGAATCAATATTTCCTCTCTAACTATCCACCTCAAGGTATAAATAACTAGTTAGATTAATGAGTCTAGTATTTATGATGCTAGTTAGGGGCACATTAAAAACATGTTCTCCATAATGGAGTCAGGATTTTTGACCTGAACACAAAGTCTTGAACACAGAAGTGATGAATCACAGGTTAATGGGCTGATGGTGTCCAGAGAGTTTCTTTTTTCACTCTCATCCCGTCTTTTCAAACATCCTGCGTCTATAAAAATGTTAATGTCCTGTGTTTGTATAGCGTTTTTCTAGTCATTTACCAAGTTCAAATAGAAACGTCCATCCATCCATCCATCCATCCATCCATCCATCCATCCATCCATCCATCCACGCCACATGGAAGCAAACAACCGATCACACTAATGTGTAAGACTTGAATGTTTCCAGTATTTTATAACCTGATTATTATAAAGAACTCAGAACTGTTATTTTGTCTTTTGTTTAGTATTTTTCTGCACTAGCAGTTTTGTAGCTTGTATAAATATAAAGTCTGGCTGGTTCTTGTCGGTACGTTCGTCTACCTGTTTGATAGATTCTGGTGGGGCCTTATATCCTCTTCAGTGTGTCATTTGGTTGTTCGTGGACAGAGTTCAGCAGTTTGTTGTTAAGACACTGATGTTACGTCTCTAAACTTTAGAGGGAGTCGTAGAATTAAAATTGCCAGACTAATCATGACTTTTTAAGTTATGTTGAGTTTTCTGCTAATCAGTTATAATATCTGAAATACCAAAAAGCAGGTTGAACTTCTACAATCAGGATCCAATTACATAATTTAATCTTTTTATTTTTGTACGATTTTGGACTGAAAGTAGTTTTTAATGCCAAAATTAAGTGCATGAAATAAAAACAAGAAACTCAAAAAATCTCTTTTCATGCTTTAATCTTTAATTAACGATGTTAGACATTCAACTATAACCTACTGACAATAAGATGGATTTTATAGATTATATGTTTCTGAAGCTTCGATATGTCCCAGTATATCATGTAGAGCTCTAAATAACTGAAACAAGCGACGGAGAACTGCAGCTGCCGGCTGTTCAAGCCACTGTGATGAGAGGAGGTGGAGCTTGTAATTTCCCCTCCCCCTCCACGCACACACACGGACAAACACAAACAGAGAATAGTGTCTGCTGTCTCCTCATATAAACTGCTCTCTTTTCCTGTTTCACATGCATGCCACACTCTTCAGCGTGCTCACACTCTTTTGTAAAAACACATTTTCACTCAGGCCTGCTCACATCCCACCTGCTCTCCTCTTCTAGTTAAACACTATTTTTTATCTTACTCATACACGTCCCTCCTCCGCTTTCTGTACTTCAAATTAAAAAAAAAATGTTTTTTTGTCTCCTACACACACACACACACTCTCCAGCTCGCCCATTCTCTCTTTCTCTCCCAATCTGATGCACACACCCCTCCTCCCTGTGTCAGAGCAAAGTAGAGCAAGAGCAAGGAGCCACTCGTTCATTTCTTTTTCCTCCCAGCATCTGGTGTCTTGCTCGGTCTTCTTTGGGTTGCACGAGAGGAAGGGAGGCTTTTGTTTTTTTTGTTGGTCTCCATCTTCGCTGGGTTTGTCCGTCCTTTGAACGGAGAGAAGAAACAGTGCTGAATAAAGAGTGAGAGCGGCAGGAGGGGGGTGAAGAAGCAGGACACTGTCTGTCTGTCACAGAACAAGGAGAACGGGGTTGAGGAGAAGAGGGGGAACAGGAGAAGAGGGAAGGAGGCGCCATGGGTCAGCTGTGCTGCTTCCCTTTCTCCCAAGCAGAGGAGAAAATCAGTAAGTGTCTCCTGTCTCCATGCGTGGGCATGTGTTGTTGGAAAGGACAGTAGGATTGATATTCTCAATGGTTCTGTTTGTGTGCATGCACTGTAGAAAGATGTGTGTGTTTCATCATGTCAGCTCATTACATGTGTGTGCACATAATCATGCATGTCTCTGGGTGACCTGTGGATAAAAATGCTTGTGAGAAATATTCTGCTTGTGTAATTCTGTTTGTGGAAGAATTGGTCATATTTCTGATATAATTTAAGCTTGTTGTTTTTGAATTGCTTTGTGGCTTTGCGTGACCACATGACAACTTCAGATAAAATAGTCACCTTGTTGTGTGTCTGATAAGTCTCCTGATAGTCTCCACAACTATTTTACCCTTTAGCACCAAATACTGATCAGTTTAAAACTGATAAGAGCATTTCTAACACCCAATCTTAAATTAATTCTGTTTTCATTTCTGATTCTTTATCAGCTTGAATAAAAACATTTTCACAGTCTTTACTGATGTGTTGTTCTAATATTTTTTTTTTTACATACTTCTGCCAACTGTTGATCAGCTGAGTGGTGTAGAAGTAGCAGCAGGTTGATAATTGTGTGTTGGTTCACTCGAGCGTAGCTAAACAGCAATGTGCCTGTAAACCCTGCTCAGTTGAAACTCCACTGCATTTCTCTTGTTCTGTTGGGGGGGGGGACTGGACCATCAACTCTGTGATCCTGGTTCAATGTTGATGCAAATGTTTGACCCATATAAGGTGGTATTGTTTCATTTCATCACCCTCAGCACATCATTTTGAGTTTGTTTAGACAACAAGTTGTTCTGGATGTTCTCAGCTGATGATCCAGTTAAGGTGTTTCAGCTGACATTAAAACATTGTTTCTTTTAAATTACATGTTGAAAGATTGTTGAAAAGTATTTAATTAGACACGATCATGTCATCAAATCTACTCTTTTACAGTCTTCAGTGACAAAACTCAGATTATTTCTCTAAACATTTAGATTAATATATTTTGGGTGCAGTACTTCATACAGTCTGGATCACAGTGTATCTTTATAGGTTTGATTTCAACATGTTGCTCTATTTTTAAAAGCTAACTTCCGTTTAAATGTCAAAAATCCTAAAAAGAATAATGACTTGCACATTGAAAACTGATGAGTCACTGAAACACCGTTGGGCCACATTAATAGGAGCAACTTGAAGCAAAGATTTTTAATTCAGTGTCATTAATGTCATTGAATTTTGTGCGTCCTCATCATTTATATGATTTATTATTGCGTTAGACGGTCTTCATAGTTGGTGTTTTTATTCTCTTTAATACCCAAATCTTGGGTGAACGTTTTACAGTATCATTATTTCACACTTTTACGACCTCAGAGATTTGCAGCAGGTTAATGGAGCCACCACAGTGTCACTGATTAAATCTGGGTGAGTTCTGTTTGTCAGGAAACTTTATATTACAGTTACCTTCTTGAGTTTTTGTGAGAGCAGTTAAATACTTGTTTACATAATAATTTAAATGAATTTAAAGTCAAACTAAAGGTTTCAGTTTTCCTCCGGACTGCAGTGGTAATGAATGGAAACTGCTCACCATGAATTAAAGAAGCTCTGAGGAATAGTTAGTGATGCAGCTTGTGGTTTCATCACAACATTGTGTTGTTTAGTAAAAGTTCTGATGTGCTTGTTTGTTTTAAATCATGTGACTGATCAACTTAGTTTGTTTCCACAATAGATTTATGAGACAACATTCACTGTTATCTAGAGAAGTACAGTATTTATCTTCTTTAAATCTTTTCAAATATTTTTTAAGCTTTTAAAGTTCTACCAAGTCTGAGTGTAAGTTTGTATTTGCAGCTTTGTTCACCATCTTAAATTTGTTTTCCAACTTTGGATGAAAACCCAGTGTGAGTCCAGAAGGTCTTTTACCAAATCCATCACAAGCGTTGCAGCGTTCCGTAACCCGTTCATTACATACAAATCTGTCAAAGTTCAACCAAACTGAACTTTGACCATGATGTACTGTGACATAACTTTGCACATACAATAGTCACATAAAGTTCTCACCACAGAACTGAAAGAACCTCATGTCTTATGTAAACACTTGCTGCATCTCTTTTATTCTTCTTACAAGCAGAGATAAAGCTAAAGTTTTACAACCCCAGTTCCAAAATACTGTTGTTGAAACTAAGATTATTTACCAGTTCTTTGAAAAGAATAAATCATTTTGAATTTTTTGGAACAGTGTGATGTTTCCTATTGAGTGTAGCATCTCCTCTTCCTCTAACATCTGTCTGTAAACATCTGGACATGAAGAGATCAGCTGCTGGAGCTTTAGGAGAAGAATGTGGTCCAGTTCTGGTCTGATAAAAGATTCTAGCTGCTCATCAGTCCTGGGACTTTGTTACTCTTCTTTACAGGACAAGGTTCCAGAGGGAACGTTAAACCTAATGTGATCTGAGAACAGTTTTAAATGAGCTCTGGTCCAGAGAAGACACCAGCATTTCTAGATGGTGTTCACATGTAGCTTCTTCTTCACATGATCCATCTTTACTTGGTCTTTGTGGGTCACATGGTTTAACTGTGTTGACAGACTGATATCTAAAGTGTTCTTGAGTCACGCCGGGCTCATACTACCTACGGAACGGCTTCGGTCCGGATTCGGTGCGGTTTTTCCGCAAGCTACCACTCACATCTGCTCCAGATAGGGAGTGCGGCCAGCTCCGGTGCTGGGTGCGGAAACGGCACCCGCGAGAACAGAAGTTCACGTGGGTTATCGTTTTGTCGGGATTTCACACGAGAACACGTCCATTGTTTAGCAAATGTGTGAAAAGGTGTTGTGCTGCAGGCTTTCGGGACCCTGTGTCACCGGGTGTGATGTAATGTTTACATTTCCTATTAGCGCGTGTGCTGTCTAAAAAGAAGAGTCAAGTTACAATTGTTTGTACACTTGTTTATTTAGAAAAAACACTGGATATTCAAACCACACTTCCTGTATAGCTCGTCAGATTTCATCAAACTGACGTGGATCCTCTCCGGCGTCCGGCAAAAATAAGAACCTTGCAGATTCTTTCCGTTGTGCCGTACGGCCCCCGTAACCGGACCCGCACCGCGCGGAGCTACTGTGAGCCTTCAAAAGGGATTTTAATCTTACAGAATACCTGCGGGGGCCACATTGGACCGGATCTGGATGCAGTGTGAGCCCGGGGTCAATGCCGCGATGTCCAGTAGAGAATCAGACCTTTCACATTAGAACCCCATTTCACCAACATCTAGTTTGACCTTTGACCTTGTTCCTTACACGTTGAGATTCCTCCTGAACCCTTTGATGATATTAGTGGATCATCAAAGTCTTTGAGGAACATTTTCTCAGATTATTCAGCAGTTTGTCTCAGGTTGGTGAACCTGCCCATCTTTACATCTGAGAGGTTCTAGATCTCTGAAATACTCCTTTAGTCATGTTACTGAGCTGTTGGTAATCTCATTTGCTCTCTCTATTCTAACTTGTTTGATGTTGTTGCTGCCATCAAAATGAGTTAATATTTTCATTTAAATGGTAAAATGTCTCTATATTCAATATCTGATTTTTTGTAGCTGTTCTATTTGGAATAAAATATGGGTTCATGAGATTTGCAAAAAATTTTATTCTGTTTTTATTTATACTTTACGAAGTGTCCCAACTTTTTTTGGAATTGGGGTTGCACTTATTAAATGCTTGTCAGTTTTTTCAGTAATAGTGAACAACATCCCAAAAAATTCCAAACTTTCAGTTTTGCACTGAACTAGCTGGTAAGCTAATACTTGGCTCACCCCAGGGTTCAGCTAGGAACTCGGCACATGCAGCATTTGTTGTGTAAAGAGCTTAAGACTTGTTAAAATGTTAAATGATTATCCTAATATTCAAATCATGACCCTAATCCAACAAATGAGCCCTTGAGAAGTAGCAGCATAACACATAAAAAAAACATTTAACTTTAAATAAGACTTTGCAAACAATACAGCAATAAATTCTACATAAGACAATTCCTATTATGAGACTGATTTCTTTTAATTTCTTTGCCTGCTATAAATAACTAAAAGAAGTGAGCTAAAGGCTGAGCCTTGTGGAACACCAGTTAACTTTATCCCAGAAAAGTCTTTTGGTGTATAAAACATACAGTATTTCCTTTCAACAAGGTAGTTGCAAAGGCCACCAGCTCCAGTGTGTCTGTAATTGTTCATGTACTTGGCTGTGTACTACAGCTGTCAGTTGATAATCCCATTGGACTCTTCAGACCATACAAGCAGAAGTGGTTGTCTGCATCTGACCTGTTGGTTGAAGTAATGATTAAATAGAGAATACAAAGTACTAAAATGAGCAACTGTTTTATGGGTGGACGATGCGTGTTAGAGTACCACACACATGAGATTGGGCTGGTCATCAAGTCATAAACTCGGACTTTGGCACCAGCTGGAAAGGTAATTCTGACAATAGGTTTTGAATGATGAGGTGCGTGTTTGCTTTGCACTGAGCTGGTGAAATAAATATATAGCTGGACTGTTTGAACTCTGGCGTTCCTCTTTGTCCCTCGTTTCTTTCCACGATTGCAGCTGCACTGCAATGAACAGTGGAGACACTGTGCCCTAGTTCTGTTCAGAGAGAGATGCAGGGAGAAGGGATGGGGTGAGGCAAGGACTGAAGACTAATGAGGGGAAACTGGAGGAAAAGACTTAAAGACAAATGATGTTGTTGAAACAAAGGCTGAGCTGAGATAAGAGAGGAGGACAAACAGGAAGAGTATGTGTGTGTTTGTGAGGTCAGACGCTCCTCCTGTGATGTGGTGACATTCTCCTGCGTGAGCACAATCAGACACGTGCATGCACGTGGGTGTGCGTGTGATTTCAACCATAACCAACATGACAAGCTTCCACACATTGGTGTGAGCTCTCCCTGCAGGTGATGAACGTGTAAACATATTCCCACAACAATGCCCTACATACAACATCCCCACACGTTAGGACATTCAGCTCATCGTAGCATTCTTACCCAGATTATGGAGGAATTGCATGACTCATGACTTTCAGTTTGCTGCCATTTAAATCTTTTTCATTACTCTAGATTCAAAATTAAAAGAGCTGTCTAGTTCATTAATCATCGTGGCTGATTTCAGACAATGCTTCTCAACATCAGCACATACTCACAATGAGTTGCTGTCTAAAGATGGGAATAGTGTTGGATTTATTAACTGGGCTTGCTGGTTAATTATATAATAACTGCAGTGTTTTAATAAATTTAGGTTGTGTTGCCAGTTGCCCTTTGGCTAACCATCCATCCAGTTTCATTCACATACCCATGGCCAGGTCGCTGAGGCATGTCCAGAAGAGTCCATCTCCCCAGCAGCAGCTGTTCATGGAGATCCAGGGGTTTTCCTAGTCCTGAAGGGATCCCTGTCCAACTAACATTGTAAAAACCCAAAGCCTGCATGAAATAATTGCCAGAAAAAATGTATTTTTGTAATAATAATAATAATAATAAGAAGAAGAAAATTGGCACTTACCTCCTGTAGTACATATACCTTCCACCAGAGGGCATAATACATGTACAGGATTATAAACAGTACTAATCCTGGTAAAGAGGTGTAGCTGTCAGAAACATAGAAATGTCAAATAGGGTATATTTGATGTTATAATATTAAATAATTGTTATTGTTACTTATTAGTTATATCTACGAGCTGTTGAGTACCACGTCGGTTGCCCCGCCCTACTTTCAGGAGAACTTTATCACAATGATCGCTTCATATTCACTGATTCAAAAAAGAAATGATCAGATTTTGATGGTTCCAGCTGTATGTCTAAAATGCCTGGACAGAGTTTAATTACATCTTGTGCAAAAGGCTCTTAGATTCGAGGATAAACTCGTTCAAATGGAATCGTCAGAATTAGTTTAACAACAACTTACAAGTTTAGTTTGACTTAAGAATTTCTGCATTGATAAAATTACATTTTACACAAGTGAGGTGCCTAAAACACAATAACTCCAGTAATGGCAACACAAAAAGGATATTGACTGACATTTTATAGCCCTAATTAAAAGTGAATTAGCTCTCGCCTCTCCTGAAACATTTGAAGTGTTTCTCCAGATTTTTCTAACAAGTATCTGACAAATTAGAAACATGATAATTAGTCCCTTTTATTATAAATGTCTCTAAACAGTCCAGCTGGGGAACTGAACAGCTTTCTCACTCTGTTCCAGGATATTACAATTGTTTATTTCACCCCCTCTTTCCTGTGGGACTCTGAGGATCCTCCCTGTGGTAAATATGATTGAGAGAAATGCAACTTTAATTTGAAGCTGTGGTTTGTAGATTATGAAGCAGATTTACAACCAAGCAGCACCAGAGGTTTTGAGGTGGGCTGGTTTAAGCCACGTGTGAGGAGAAATGGTGGAGACCAAACACAGCAGAAGAAACCTGGATCTGGAGAAGAGCACAGTGTAGGGCAGGTGATGCACGGCGTGGGGCAGGTGATGCACGGCGTGGGGCAGGTGATGCACGCCGTGGGGCATGATGCACGGCGTAGTGCAGGTGATGCACGGCGTGGGGCAGGTGATGCACGGCGTGGGGCAGGTGATGCACAGCGTAGTGCAGGTGATGCACGGCGTGGGGCAGGTGATGCACGGCGTGGGGCAGGTGATGCGGGCAGGTGATGCACGGCGTGGGGCATTTGATGCACGGCGTGGGGCAGGTGATGCACGGCGAGGGCAGGTGATGCACGGCGTAGTGCAGGTGATGCACGGCGTAGGGCAGGTGATGCACGGCGAGGGCAGGTGATGCACGGCGTAGTGCAGGTGATGCACGGCGTAGGGCAGGTCGGCGTGGGGCAGGTGATGCACGGCGTGGGGCAGGTGATGCACGGCGAGGGGCAGGTGATGCACGGCGGGGGGCAGGTGATGCACGGCGTAGGGCAGGTGATGCACGGCGTGGGGCTGGTGATGCACGGCGAGGGCAGGTGATGCACGGCATAGTGCAGGTGATGCACGGCGTAGTGCAGGTGATGCACGGCGAGGGCAGGTGATGCACGGCGTAGGGCAGGTCGGCGTGGGGCAGGTGATGCACGGCGTGGGGCAGGTGATGCACAGCGTAGTGCAGGTGATGCACGGCGTGGGGCATGTGATGCACGGCGTGGGGCAGGTGATGCACGGCGTGATGCACGGCGTAGTGCAGGTGATGCACGGCATAGTGCAGGTGATGCACGGCGTAGTGAAGGTGATGCACGGCGTAGGGCAGGTGATGCACGGCGAGGGCAGGTGATGCACGGCGTGGGGCAGGTGATGCGGGCAGGTGATGCACGGCGTGGGGCATTTGATGCACGGCGTGGGGCTGGTGATGCACGGCGTAGGGAAGGTGATGCACGGCGTAGGGCAGGTGATGCACGGCGAGGGCAGGTGATGCACGGCGTAGTGAAGGTGATGCACGGCGTAGGGCAGGTGATGCACGGCGTGGGGCAGGTGATGCACGGCATAGTGCAGGTGATGCACGGCGTAGTGAAGGTGATGCACGGCGTAGGGCAGGTGATGCACGGCGTAGGGCAGGTGATGCACGGCGTAGGGCAGGTGATGTACGGCGTGGGGCAGGTGATGCACAGCGTAGTGCAGGTGATGCACGGCATAGTGCAGGTGATGCACGGCATAGTGCAGGTGATGCACGGCGTGGGGCAGGTGATGCACAGCGTAGTGCAGGTGATGCACGGCGTGGGGCAGGTGATGCACGGCGTGGGGCAGGTGATGCACGGCGTGGGGCAGGTGATGCACGGCGTGGGGCATGTGATGCACGGCGTAGTGCAGGTGATGCACGGCGTAGGGCAGGTCGGCGTTGGGCATTTGATGCACGGCGTGGGGCTGGTGATGCACGGCATAGTGCAGGTGATGCACGGCGTAGGGAAGGTGATGCACGGCGTAGGGCAGGTGATGCACGGCGTGGGGCAGGTGATGCACGGCATAGTGCAGGTGATGCACGGCGTGGGGCAGGTGATGCACAGCGTAGTGCAGGTGATGCACGGCGTGGGGCAGGTGATGCACGGCGTGGGGCAGGTGATGCACGGCGTGGGGCAGGTGATGCACGGCGTGGGGCAGGTGATGCACGGCGTGGGGCAGGTGATGCATGGCGAGGGCAGGTGATGCACGGCGTAGTGCAGGTGATGCACGGCGTAGGGCAGGTCGGCGTTGGGCATTTGATGCACGGCGTGGGGCTGGTGATGCACGGCATAGTGCAGGTGATGCACGGCATAGTGCAGGTGATGCACGGCGTAGTGAAGGTGATGCACGGCGTAGGGCAGGTGATGCACGGCGTGGGGCAGGTGATGCACGGCATAGTGCAGGTGATGCACGGCGTGGGGCAGGTGATGCACAGCGTAGTGCAGGTGATGCACGGCGTAGGGCAGGTGATGCACGGCGAGGGCAGGTGATGCACGGCGTAGTGAAGGTGATGCACGGCGTAGGGCAGTTGATGCACGGCGTGGGGCAGGTGATGCACGGCATAGTGCAGGTGATGCACGGCGTAGTGAAGGTGATGCACGGCGTAGGGCATTTGATTCACGGCGTGGGGCTGGTGATGCACGGCATAGTGCAGGTGATGCACGGCATAGTGCAGGTGATGCACGGCGTAGTGAAGGTGATGCACGGCGTAGGGCAGGTGATGCACGGCGTGGGGCAGGTGATGCACGGCGTGGGGCAGGTGATGCACGGCGTGGGGCAGGTGATGCACGGCGTGGGGCAGGTGATGCACGGCGTAGGGCAGGTCGGCGTGGGGCAGGTGATGCACGGCGTGGGGCAGGTGATGCACGGCATAGGGCAGGTGATGCACGGCATAGTGCAGGTGATGCACGGCGTAGTGAAGGTGATGCACGGCGTAGGGCAGGTAATGCACGGCGTGGGGCAGGTGATGCACGCGTAGGCAGGTGATGCACGGCATAGTGCAGGTGATGCACGGCATAGTGCAGGTGATGCACGGCGTGGGGCAGGTGATGCACAGCGTAGTGCAGGTGATGCACGGCGTAGGGCAGGTGATGCACGGCGTGGGGCAGGTGATGCACGGCATAGTGCAGGTGATGCACGGCGTAGTGAAGGTGATGCACGGCGTAGGGCAGGTAATGCACGGCGAGGGCAGGTGATGCACGGCGTAGTGCAGGTGATGCACGGCGAGGGCAGGTGATGCACGGCGAGGGCAGGTGATGCACGGCGTGGGGCAGGTGATGCACAGCGTAGTGCAGGTGATGCACGGCGTGGGGCAGGTGATGCACGGCGTGGGGCAGGTGATGCACAGCGTAGTGCAGGTGATGCACGGCGTAGTGCAGGTGATGCACGGCGTGGGGCAGGTGATGCACAGCGTAGTGCAGGTGATGCACGGCGTGGGGCAGGTGATGCACGGCGTGGGGCAGGTGATGCACGGCGTGGGGCAGGTGATGCACGGCGTGGGGCAGGTGATGCACAGCGTAGTGCAGGTGATGCACGGCGTGGGGCAGGTGATGCACGGCGTGGGGCAGGTGATGCACGGCGTGGGGCAGGTGATTGCCATTCAGTCCTCACTGCTAAGTTTTCTTCTTTCTTTCTGCAGCCTGTCAGTTTTAACTCCCTAATGGTCCTTTGCTGTACAGTGTACATTANTGCAGGAGATTGTCTTGACCATGTGTACATGCCTAAATGCACTGAGTTGCCGCCATGTGATTGGCTGATTAGAAATTAAGTGTTAACGAGCAGTTGGACAGGTGTACCTAATAAAGTGGCCGATGAGTGTATGTTCATGTTCTAAAGATCTCTGTGGTTTTCAGCAGTCATAAGTGACAGTGAACAGAAAAATTAGATTCAAAGATTTTTCCCTAAAATTTACACCAGACTGAGTTTGACCTGAGGGAATACATCCTGCTGTTTTTATTATATAAAGTTAAATAATAAGAGCTGTGTTGGTCCTTTAAGGACAGTTGATGTTCGGTCCTTCAGTGCTTCATATCAGTCATGTCTGTCTGCAACACAGACACTGGTTCTGCTGTCTGAGTTCAACGTTTCAGACTGTCTCTGGTGTTGATCCGAGTCCACAGCTGACTCTGTAACTCTGGTTGTCTTCTTTAACTCAGCCATAATTCTTATTACTGAAACCCGTCAGGATGGTGTTCTTTTGGAGAAGTTATTGGATTTTAAAGCTCTTGCACATTAACTGTAAACTTGAACTCCAACAAATCAGACGTGTTTTCAGTTTGTTTACCCGTGAAGCTGCCATCAGTTCTCTGGATTACAGAGCTCCTGATCTCTGAGCTCCAACACACCAAATCATTTTGTTCTCAAATGATCAGAAATGTAATTCTTTTCCTCAGTTGGAGTATTTCAGCGTGCAGGTGAAGAGGCAGCGTCCGGCCCTCAGTCTTCTCTAAATAATCTGTGAAGTACAGTCAGATCTCAGTGCTTTGTGCTGAAGGTTTATAAAGTTTTCCCCAGTTGAAGAATTGCCTCTCAGGTTTATTTATTTGACTTTATATCTGCAGCCAAATGTTCAATCAAATAGATTAAATTCAATGAGTGAAACGTTTTTTGATTTATCAGGCAGTCTGGAAGCACAAACTAGCAGCAGACTGACTTTAATAATGAAACACCATCAGATTATCATTATTAAAAAAAGAATATAAAATGTCAAGAAGATGGATCAAGTTTAAAAGTCAGAACGTGATCAGTGTGTCAGGAGTTTGAAAGGTTTCATCAGAAAGCTGCTTTTCCATCAGATCTCTTTACTTCAACCAGCTGCAGATTCTCCGTCTCCCTCTTTCCTTTCTTTCTGATTGGTACCGTCGCTCATCCTCTTTTTCTCAACCTGTCTGATGTTTCCCATCTCACCTTGTCTCTCATCTGAACCTCCATGTTGGACGTCCCTGTGTTGCTCTGGTATACTGATCCTTGTCCTCTTTATTTAACCACTTGCTCTTTTTTTCATTTCCTCATATGCTTCATTAGTGATCTGTGTGAAGCTGGAGAGTCCAGGAAATCAGCTGAAATGAGTGAAACAGAAATGGATCATAACAGCAGATATAATATGAAGGTGAATCTGCAGTTAAATGAAGCATTTAAAAGGATTTAATTGGTTATTTCTTACTGTCCATTACTGTCACTAATGACTACCATCAGCTGGAATAGAACATTTTTGAACTTTTGGTGATTAGGATGCTGCTATAGAGGGTTCTATGTTGGAAATTATTTTTATAATCTGTTATGGTAAAACTTGAGCTGAGCATCAGCTCTGATTCAACCAGGAAATGGATTTTATTATTAAAGGATATTGCATTTAAAGGCTGCGACGTACATATGACTATATGAATGGCAAACAAACTGCACTCAAAAGAAGTTGACAGATCTGCAGACTCACACTGTCTCTTTACTCCCTACAGATTTACAGCATTATGAAAATGTACAGCCTAAAATGCCAAACTCATCTACTTTACACCAACAACCTTTCAAGCTTTTGCTTGTGTGTGTGTCTGTAAACCTGAATAATACCAGGGACAGAGAAAGTAGAACGATGTCAGAGGAAACCTCGATGGATGAATAGGAGAAATCCCAGCTGATGCTGATGCTGATGCTGATGCTGATGCTGATGCTGATGCTGATGCTGATGCTGATGCTGATGCTGATGTACAGGATTACATTATACTGGTCTTACCAGGATCCATCATTACAACAGACAATTAAAAATACACAATACAAGCATAGAGTCATATCTGACGTAAACCATGATGCAGTTTAATTTGATGGTTCCGGTTCTGTCTCTGCTGAGAACACTGTCACAGTTCTGTTTTCTCTTCTGTTCCACAACAACCAAATATAAATTTGAGATGATCTGAAACCGTTTTACACCTTTAGTTGTTAGTTGGTGCTACAGAGACTCAGTTTCCACTGCTGGAGTAATTAGTCTCCATCACGCTGGTTCAATGTCGTCCGTTCCAGTTTCCACTGAGACTCAAATATTCTACCCTGTTCTCCAGTTTTCAGTGTGTTTCATTTGGAACCACAGTTTTAATATGATTGAATCATTATCCAGCTCAGATTTACATCAGTTCATCTAATGACAGTTAACTGACTTGTTATTTAACTAGTAAATAGTCAATATTAAATGGAGACCAGGAGGAACCCGGAGGACCACCAGGGGGGATAAATTAAACCAGCTGGTGTAAGAATAGATTACACAGCTACAATAAAATATGCTGTTAGTCAATGTTTTTTTGTTTTATTTTTGTTTCCTGTTGTTTTGTTTATTTGTTTTTTCTTAAACGATTACATAACAAAATCATAGCTGAAGTTAACTGATGTTAAACTTGTCAGTTTAACTAAATCATTCACTATTATCTTTATTAGTTTCCCATCAGTGTGACCTGAACATACAGTCTTATAAACATTTACTGCTCGTTGGTTCGTACACACATGAATTCACCGTCTGTTCCTTCCAGGAAAAATACTTGTTTCCAGACTCGATCTCTTCTTTAAAAATGTACATTTCTTACTAAAGATAAATAACTGCAGTGCTTTTCCTGTTGATTATATAAAAATAATGAGTGTATGTGTCTGTTTCATAACTTTGCACATTTGCACTCACAGCTTTCAAAGTCTCATGATGTGAAAACATCAAACTACAAGTTCATATTCCAGCAGCTTGCTGTGCAGTTTCATGTCAACGCTTTATAAACAGAAACAAACAGCTAAGTTAAAAACTCTCCTCAATAAATGAGTTTCTGTACATTTTACCTTTTAGCATCAAAAATCACCAGAAAATCAACTGAAGTTTTCTAAAAATTTGAGTCTTAAACGTCTGAAATGTGAAATTCTGATCATGTGCCAAAATGTCACCAATAATAACTTTATTACAAGAACCTTCTTCACCAAGCTGAGTTTTTATAGGATTCAGAAACATCAACATTTCCAGGTAGAGGACGATCTGTGGAAAGAGAAGGCACTCGTTAGAGAAGTGAAATGTGTGTGAAGGTAGAAGAGAAACACTGAAATCTGACAAAAAAAACAGACGGAAGTCGGAACAACCTCAAAGTTGAAGTGCCAGTCTGGTTTCTGTAACCATGACAACACTGCTAGCAAAAAAAAAAAGAATGAAAAGGTAGAGTGAATGAGAGGGAATATGTTCATGTAAAAGGATTTCGAGAATGTGAGGAGCAGTAAAGGTGGACGGCGTGTGAAACCATGTCAGGTTATAGGAGACGTGTCGAACGTGTTCACAAGTGTTTCCAGAAAAGTCGTGCAAATGAGCTGAATGTGTCTGTCATGGTTGTTGCTGTGGATTCAGAGTATCTGCAGTGTGCAGGCTTATCTGTGTGAAACAGACCCAGAGGGGCTTTACGCCATCAGAGACCCGCCGTTTTATCAGCCTCAGATCCAACAGGAAGATTAAAGAACTTTATAAAAAAAACTTTAATAAAGACACACAAATCTTATTTTATAAAAATACATGTTTCCGTCACTATTTATTTATTTTATTCAACCAGGAATGTGTTTTTTAGCATGAAAACATTGAATCTTTTCTGAACTCTGTTATGATGCCATTGTATAAATGATTATATCATCTGCATAATAGTGAACCATAGCTGCATTTACAGCTTTACTCAGATCAGTTATAGAAATAAAAAGAAATGAAATTCTTTGGACCAGATTATTAAAATCTTTCCATTTTAAAACGTGCTGCACATTCAGATGAGTTTTCATGTTTGTATTTCTGGTGCTCATATAATAAATTATACAATAGATTTAAAGCACCTGGCTTCAGGGCGCACACGTGCGTTCTATTTTTACACTGCAGCATGTTGGAACTTTCAGCCGCATTATTCAACATTTTTTATAACATTTGTGCATCTTTTTTCTTCTTCTGTAGCTCAGGGGTGTAAAATCTTTCCTGTGCAGCTGCAGAAGGATCTTTTTGTGCAAAGAGACAGAGAATGTTTTGTTTTATAAATACTTATCAATAACTTACTGTTTGTTCTTGTTTAATATTCATGTTTGTGTTTGTGTTGCAGATTTAACTCAGAGTCCAGTCCACGCAAAACGCTCAAGTACGTGTCGTCACGCCGTAGATCTATCATTAAAATTGACAGTTAATTTAAAACCTGATTTATTTCTGATCACAAATAAAGATCAAATAAAATAATCCTGATTCTGATTAAAGTGGAAATCAGTGATTAGAAAAGATGAAATCATTAAAATATCCTTAAAGCAGCAACGTGATTATTATCTAATATTTTCATTAATAAGAGTGTAATCCTGTTACTGCACGTCTGATCTGATTTCTGATCTGCAGTTTTTAAATTGAGTTAACGAAATGATCCGGGCGGCGGTCGCCTCTGTGGTCAGAGCAGCTGGACAGGAAGTGACTTGGAAACTGTCCATTAACCGTCCTGCCTGAGATTTATGTCCTTGTTGTCTTGAACTGGAAGAACTTGATCAGATCGACGTTTAGCAGACACACATGTTCCTTTGCATGATGTTCACGTGTTTGTCTTACTTCTTCTTATCATGTCAAAAAAAAAAAAAAAAACGCTTGGAAACACAAAGCTGTTAAACTAATCCTAAATTTTATTATGTGTCCAAGTCACGTGAGCCAAAAGACAACAAACTGCATCAAGTAACATTTTCTCGTTACATTTTACTCACAGAGTGTTTGAATTATTTCTCTCTTCACAGTTTAACCTCGTTTTATTCAGTTGTCACACTTTTCTCACACTTTCTAACGTGTTCAAGCTGAATCACTTCTCGACTCGGAATGTTTGATATTCAAGCATCATAAGAGGGAAACTTCCTGGTGATAGCTGATTCATGCTGACCTCCACCAACATGTTGGATGTAAATACAGATTATAAGATGCAGGTAATGAGTTCAACAGGTGTCCATGCTGACGTGACAGAAAAGACATTGAAAGATAAAAATGTCAGTCACACGTGTTTTAATAGCAACAGGGAAGCAGCAAAAATACAATTACTAATATTTGATATTGTGTTTTAGAGTCTTGAAGCAACATATGAGACTTTCAGGTGATAAAATATGTGTTTGTTTGTTTGTTTGTTTGTTTGTTTGTTTGTTTGTTTGTTTGTTTGTTTGAGTTTCAGCTGATTGCTGTTGGTCAAACAGAGCAGGAGCCAATCATCAGTAATAATCAGAGCTTTGTGTCTCCGAATGTGAAGGCAGTGCAGAAACTAAGCAAAGTCTCTGCATCGCTTTGATTGAAGTGACTCTGAACAGGATGTGATCATTAATGCTAAGAGCACCTGTTTCATTTACACACCAATTCATGCTCGGTTTACCAAGAGAGAGAGATCAGCTGAGGGAGAGAGTGCGGTCGGAGGAATGAGTCAGTCGAACTGGAAGGGAGGTAATCAAATAAGATCTGAGAACAGCAGCAGCTGCACCGCTTTCACAAAATAAAACTCAATAAAACATAAGCAACTACAGAAAAACAGCTTTTAGCTTGTAACCAATTAAACCCAAGAGGCAGATGAAGCTGATACAAACACATGGTGATGGTCTGGACCTGGTTTGTTGTTACCAGCATCCGACACTACAGATGAACAATACTAATGAAACGCGCGTGTTTAGAGGTTGTTGTAGTTCCTCCGTCTGGTAGTAACACTGTAAACTTTACTTTGATACAAGAACACAGAATGTAACTCAAGTTTCATTCTGTAGACAGAAACTGCCATGTTGTCCTTTAGACATGAAACTAGAGCGTCTTCATCGTCCCGATTGTAACAAAGTGTAAAAGCAGCTCAGACTTACAGGAAGTTAAACTAGAAACTTCGGATAAGCTTCTTTACTCTCCGACTAACAGACTTAGTGGTATTATTTTGTTATAATTACAGTTTAGTTGGATGAAAGTTCCTTCATACAGGTATGTTAGTGATGACGTGTCACTTCCTGTTTTTTCCCCATGTCCTGTCTGGCAATAAAATGGTTGGAATTGATGTTCGGATGCATAGAAATGTCTGACAGATTTATTCTCACAAGGTGAGCATGCAGCAATCACTGCAATGTTCAGCTTGTTATTTTATTTATTATGATTTTTATTTAGATGTTATTTTGTTTATTACAACTCTTTGAATCAGCGGACATGGCAAAGGAGAAAGGAAATGAGGAAAGAAGAAGAAAGAAAAGATAATAATAGGTAGAAGAGAAGGTGGGAGAGAGAAATCTGTTTCAACACCCGCTGAGAGACAAAAACAAGAGCAGAGACACCACAGCATCCACCAACATCTATATGTAAACACTGATAATATCATTGTGGACACAAACAAATAATGACAGACAAGACCATAAGCAACCCCCCAGTGCAGCCGCCCTGCAACTGCAGTACAGAAGCCCCAGAGAGCCGTGGTGGCGATCCCACAGGCCCTGCCGGCAGCCAGCCAACCCCAAGCAGGTATCTGATGGATCCAGGAAGTGCTCAGCCCACCGGCCAGCCACCAGGAGCAGGCCAGTACACACCCCAAGCACCCAGCCCCAAACTCTGGAAACCTCCAGTGCATCAGCTGGTGGGGGAACCAGTAAGCAGTGGGGAGCTTGGTGGGGGGAGATAGGCCCTAATAAAGGGGTATAAGATATTGCTAGACCGAGGGGGAGTCCGAGACCCACCCTGACACATAGACAAAGACAGACATACATACACAAGCAAACATTCCCACCCTCATGCACACATGTGCAACTCTACCACACACCAACATGGACAGAAACCAAAATAGACATACTTACACTCCCCTTACACACTCTACACTCCTGGATCTTGGTACCAGTACCCCCAAGGTGGCAACTAATCCCAGACCCAGGAGTTGATCCCTCCCCTCTGAGGCAGAGCAAAGCAGACCACCAGGAACGCCGCAGCCACAGACCACCGCCACCCATTTCTGACCCTGACCACATGGCCAGGTCCTCCCCCGTCCCCCAGCCCCAGGCGGCAGGCAGAGAACAGGGATGTGGGAAGACCCTGCACTTCACTCCTCCCGCTCAGATGAATTGATGGTATTGGATGTTCTGACGTGCATTTAAAACAGAGGGCTAGGGTCCAGCCCACCCTCAAGAGCCTAAGATGTGGATTCAAATTGGGATGCAGTCTGCCCAGCCCACCCCAGGACTCCCAGACCCACTTCAGTCATCAGGACAAGACCAGGACCTCCACCCCCACTAAGTGATGGAGCTGATTAGAGGAGCCCAGAGAGATTTATGTAGAGGCAGAAGCAGTTTCATGACTGATAATAACTTCCTGTTTTTAAACTCAGCTGTTTGAACAAACTGAGCTAGTTTTTCTTCTTTATACTGCTCTCATGAACTCATGAACTTTGGTTTGTGCAGAAAATATTTATTATTAACAGAAATGTTTTTTGGATGAAGCTCCAGCTGCTCAAGATGTTTTCTTTTGAATTTGTTGTTGTTGTTGACGTTTCAGGGTTTTGTTGTAAATTTGGGCGTACTCGTATGGACCGATATACTTAGTGAAGTATTATGTGAAGTATTATGACCTTCTGCATCTTAAAGGGAGGATCATTATCAATGAATGAAACACATGAAGTTACATGAAACACAGAAGATAAAAACAGATTTTACTTTGTTGTTTTTCCTGAGGGTTTGATTCTGACCACAGCAGACCCCTCTCTCTCTCTCTCCCCCTCTCCCTCCCTCCCTCTCTCTCTCTCCTGTGATGATAATAAAGCACCATTCAGCTCTCTGATAAAACAAACCTAAGGGCCCGCTGGGATTCGGGGGCATTGCTGATGAGCTGGAGCGTCTCCTGTTTGGTCTCAGTAATCACATGATTCTGTGATGATGGCGGTGTGTTTTTGCAGCTCTGCAGTAATCTGTGGTTGTCTGTCAGTCTAACTGTATTTCTACATGAATTATTGACTTTGTGTCCACCTCATCGTGTCTTCTGATTAGTGCTTCGTCTATCTGACCTTCATCTGTTTTACTCTCCACATGTCTGCAGCACATGCGGCGTGATAAAAGCTGTGGTTGGTAAATAGATTCTGTTCCCATCAGAACAGAATGTAAATTAAAATCAATATTTATGGAGGCTGTGAGACAGCTGTGAGACAGCTGTTTTCTCTGTTGTCACTGTGGCCTCTGGAAGTGTCACACTTTTCCTGTCGTCTGTTTTTACTCCACAATGAGTTAACGTGTCCTCGTGTCTTATTGTCTTATATTCTGCTTTCTTTTTGAACATATAAGTAAACGTGAAATGAGCTCGAGCTGAAGTTAAATCTTCTGTTTGGATTGTAGCATCAGATTTAGATGTATTTACTTCTGCTTCACGCTGTGGGCCAGAAACCAGCTGGAGCTGTAAAGATCATTTGAAATAAAGCAACTAGAACCAGTTTCTGACTCAATACAGCTGCATCAGTGCATTTTGTTACATTTTGTATTTTTATTAAAGACTCTTAGCATATAATTACAAAAAAATTACAGAACTGAGCAACGTTTGGACTGTATGTTCCTTAAATAACTGTGTTTTCTCAGAGCCGGCCGGCGTTTTCTGAATCTTACATAAAACACAACTGACACGTTACTGGCTGAAAATCCTCCTGGGAAGTTTCTAGAAGGACCTTTAGTATCTGACCTAGTTTCCTCTCCAGTTTGACGTCTGATAGAATTTGTGAAGCAAGTCGTCAATATTTAAGTGAGACCGTTGGGTTTCCCTTTATGGCATCGCAGCGACGTCAGAGTCTTCTGAGTGGAGTCGAGCCGCAGACTCACCCTGAAAGCTTTTCACTGTTTCTGTGCCGTGGTGGTGGTTATGTAACAACATGGCCTCCTGGTCATCTTTGGCTGCTTCTTCTCTTTTAAAACCAGCTTAACATTTTTCTGACGTTTCCTCCAACTCGCTTCACTCAACTTCAAAAAGTAGTGATTTCACAGACTGTCAGCAGCTGCGTCCATGGCGTCTGATAAAAACACGCTGATGCACTTCTTTATCAAACAAAACAGGAAGTCCAATAAAAATCAGGTAAAGTCACAAACATCTACTTTGCTTTTAAACACCGTACTGGAGAACACGTCTTAATAATAACAGCATTTAGTTCAGTGTCTCTTTCTCATTAATTTGTATTAATTTCTGCATCAGTTTGATGATTTAGAGTTAAATTAGTTTGATCAAATATTTTGAGTTTCTTCATCCTGTTCTCTGATTTTTGTTGGTTCTTCCTCACACAAAGACGAGGCCTGAAACGTGATGAGTCTGATTAAAAACTGGTTTAAAAGTCTTTTCTAGTCTCACTGACCAGTGGACGGGGTTTCTGTCTGACGGAAGCTATACTGAGAGTTCCAGGTGGTTCCGGACACCCGGGACCGCTGGACTGAGACACGTCGAGGCATTTTAGAAACTCTTTTGCAGATGTTGTTCTCAGTCAGTGTAGAGAGAGAAAGAGCTTTTACTGGTTACGGGTTAAACATCCTCTTTCTGCAGCCTGGTTGAGTTTGAGGAGGATTTTGAGGCTAAAGTGTGAATAAACATCATTTTTGTCTCGTTTACGACATTTTATCAGCTGATTTTATCGTTCTCCAAACATCAGTGAGGAAACATTTCCCACTGATTCACCCCTAACGTTGTTGTTTTATGGGGAATGAAGCGGTTTCCAACCATGATGGAGCCTCTGGACAAAGTGTTTTCATTCATACTGGATTAACTAGATGTTGGTTTAGCTCTGCAGACTCTCCTCTAACTGCAGTCATGGGATTTCTCTACATAATACATTCTAATACTCTGCAGACTTTGTCAATAAGTCTCACGTTTCATCACATCGTTTCCCAGAGAAATATTGTTCTTGTTTTTTGATATCAGCTGATTTCAGGCAGAGTTCCTCTCAAAACATTAAATAACTGCAGAAATGGAGTTTCCTGAGACACTTTCTGATCTTCCAGCACATCCCATAATTCTGCATATTCTCACGTGTCTCAGACTGGTGAAATCTGACTGGTCCTTCTCATCAGCATCGTTTCATTTGGGTTCAGATTATATTAACGAGCAGGATTAACCCGTCAAACAGGTGATAGTATCAGTTTAACACTGGCTGGAACAGAATCAGCTTCAGTATACAAGCAGCAAGACGACAGCTCCAAACACACAGCCAGGAGGAACACCAGGAGGAAGAAGAAACACAGACCTCTGATGTCTGAACCAGCCCACGTCTGCAGGAGGTCTGATTCAGACTGACTCTGATTCCTCATACGCTGGTTTACTTTGGGATTATTTCCTATAAAACAGTTGATGCGGGGTGAGTCCAGGATCCATGCTGGTTCAGGTCCTCATGCTGGTAGAACTTCATCCTTCTGAGCTCGTCCAGCAGATAAAATGTAACTGTTGTTAGTTAATAGCAGTTAATCACAGCTGACTTTATTCCTAATCTCTCTGGGTTTGCTGTTTGTAGAAGGTTTGACTCTGTAATCCTTTTAATGACGTTTGAAGCTTTTTGTTTTGTTGTCTGGATGCAGCTGTGATTCCACGGTGATGCTGACGGTCGTGTAAGAGCAGGAAGCTCGTTAGTGCTTCTGTTTTCATGCTGATGATGACTGCAGTCGAGTTCTCACACGTTTCCAGTCCCACAGATCTGAGTTTCATTTAGTTCTTCCAAACTTCAAATTCAGCTTCACTGTTTGATGTTGTTGTTGTTTTTCATCTTGATTCTTGAGGCAATGGAATGAAATCTGGATCTTGATTCAAACGTTTACTCTGAGTTACTAAATAATAAAAAGAATGATTCTTTGTATCAGAGTTGCATCATCACACTGTACCTTGTTTTTATTTGCTCAGGTGGGCGTCGTCGTTCCAAGCCCGATGAGGCGGAGCTCCTGAGAGTCAGCAGGCAGTTGGTTGAGGATGCTGTCAATCGCGCCTTGCAACAGTACAAACAGGAAACACTTCAGAATGGGGGCGGTCCTAAAGCAGCAATGGTGCAGTCCCCGGGAAACACCGAGGAAACCTCTACAAAGACGGACACTACAGCAAACTCCTCCACAGACAACAGGAAGTGACATCATGGGATTGAGACGCACACACAGACTGGAAAAGCAGAAGAACATCAGCCTGGCCTGGTGGACCTGGAGACATCAGAGAGACCTGCACACAGAGCCTGAAGCAGCCAATCAGCCGGCGCCGTTTGCTGACCAGCAACCAACGCCTCTCACACAGGTGATCGATCCACCTGAGCTAACCACACAAAGCACTAGTTAAATACATGTTGTAGTTCACCACCAGGCCGCCGACTCTGCTGTCCAACGCCGAGCAGCAGAGACTCCTGCCAACCGAAACGCCCGTTTAGAAGAAAGATGAGTTTATTTTTAGAAACTTTTGGTTTTTCATCACTTCAAATGGAGCTGATGAATCTCTAATGTCCCTTTAGAGGAATTTGTTTTAGGTTTCAGGAAGCCAGTCGTGTTCCCATCATCGCTCTCGGGGTCACGACCCGAGCTGCTCTGACTCACTGGATTCTTCCAGGTTTACAGTGAAACGGGGTCCAGGATGCTGGACTCTGGTCTCGGCAGATTTCTGTTGATTTTCTTTAAACTTCCAGTCTCACTGTCGGAGCTTCAGATTAGCATCAGAATAATGAACTTCTTTAAAACACTAACTTTACGCAGGCTGATCAGGAACAACTGGATCCAATCGGTGCCAAAATGGACACGTCCTCCATCGTCTGACTCGCCTTCCTGTTGGTCGGATGTTTTTATTTAACGTTCTTCTCTTTCCAAGCGTCTGCTGTCAGATACCGATCAGTTCTTATTTATCTGTCCGTTAAACTCAGAATTATTGAATTATTTAATTAATTATGTCGGATCTAAGAGACTTTTGTTCGGTGGTGAAACCGCGATCAGACAGCTGGAAGCTCCACGGCGTCCTCCAACCTTTTCTGGTTTACTTACAGTGGGGCAAAAAAGTATTTAGTCAGCCACCAATTGTGTAAGTTCTCCCACTTAAAAAGGTCAGAGAGGCCTGTAATTTTCATCATAGGTATACCTCAACTATGAGAGACAAAATGAGGAAAAAAAATCCAGAAAATCACATTGTCTGATTTTTAAAGAATTTATTTGCAAATTATGGTGGAAAATAAGTATTTGGTCAATAACAAAAGTTAATCTCAATACTTTGTTATATAGCTTTTGTTGGCAATGACAGAGGTCAAACGTTTTCTGTAAGTCTTCACCAGGTTTTCACACACTGTTGCTGGTATTTTGGCCCATTCCTCCATGCAGATCTCCTCTAGAGCAGTGATGTTTTGGGGCTGACGCTGGGCAACACGGACTTTCAACTCCCTCCAGAGATTTTCTATGGGGTTGAGATCTGGAGACTGGCTAGGCCACTCCAGGACCTTGAAATGCTTCTTACGAAGCCACTCCTTCGTTGCCCGGGC
>SSNP01000200.1:442592-452668 GCA_006937955.1 Pachypanchax playfairii | reverse complement strand
AAGGTAAAACGATATGTTAAATTTTTGAAATTATGGTGAAAAATGTTTTGCATTTATTTTTTAATCCTAAAAGCACAATATTTTTTGTCTTTATTTTTAATGATTTGGGCTGTTTGATCAGCTGATCTTCCGTCACACGGTGATTTTAGTTTGGTGATAAAATCCTGCTTCACTTTGGAAGTCTTTTAAATGTCCGCCTGTATTTTAAGTTCTTAAGTTAAATGTAAAGAAATAATCCAGAACAGATTATCCACATGATTAAGAACTTCTGTCTGCTGGAGACGACGGTTCAATCCCTGAAAAATCCACTGAACCACCGTCACTGTGGGATTATTCACACAGAGTTCTGTCTTAAGATGGACTTTAGAGACGTCTGATCTTTTATTGTCACCAGATCCTTAATCTCTACGTAGAATCCCCTTTAAAAACAACATACGTGTTCACGTGTTTCTGAACACGGGTGAGAGTGTGTCTGTGTTCTCACGGTGTCCATGGGTCGTTTGATCGATGACGACTCTCGGATCTGCGTGAACGATGGTATAAATTAACCTGGTTGTTTGTTTGTCTTTCCACGTGTAGGTTGAGCCGTGTGCGTGTGATCTTTGTACCGCGTGTTGTAAATCTTCTTCTGCCACGTTTGAACAATAAAACCGGATGTGAGACATTCAGCTGACGTCCTTCGTTGTGTCTCCTTCATCTACATGAATCTGTTTGTTTATCACACTGTAAAACTGTTTCAGTTAAACTAAACGAGTTCAACAGCACCAGGTTTGGGTTTTTCTAGAATCACCTGCTTCTTGTGTTTTTGTTTTTCACGTCACATCCAGATGTTCCTGCTTCCTATTGGTGTTAAATCGAGCTCATTTCTACCAGCGTTTACACTTTACATGCAGATGTTAGTAAACAGACCGAAGGAGGACAGAAACATGTTCTTTACAAATCATGAGCCTGATGTGAAAACAAAAACATCTGGAATGGAAAATTCTGGACAACTAATGGTACCTGTTGTAGCTGAGAAATGGACCAGTGAGCTAACATCTAGTCTGAGGACGGACGGCGTCGAGTCTCAGAAACGTCATCGCTGTTTTTGAAACTTTCACATTACAAACTGGTCTGAAGTCTGAATCTCACTGGTACAACCGGGTCAGTTCAGACCTGCAAACTGACAGAAACTTGTTTCAGTATGTTTGAATTTATTCTGTTTATTTTACTGATCATTTTCTTTTTGACTCAATCAGGATGAATCAGTAACTAGTTTTAGAAAATATTTCTCTAAGGATTTTTCAGCTTGTTGCCGACAGTCGCAGCAAATAGCAGCTAGCTTAAACATTTCCAGCATAAATTTCATAATAAATCTGCTACAAAACCTTTGAGACTGACTGATCTTAGACTGCAATGATCCATGTTGGTTCTGCTCAGACCCGCTATGATATCGTCAATCAGATAAGAAGTAATTTCAGTTTCTCTGAACTGAGGCTGTTCAGTGAGCCATCAGGTTGAATTATATTATATTTGTTTTACACATGCTGCTGCTGTATTTATATGATTTATGTTTCAGATTGAACTATAAAAAAACATTCCAGCAGAAGAAAAACAAAATGTCGGCGAGCCACTAAATCCTTTTATCTCAGAAAGGCGCCGAAATGTAACTTTCTATTCATGAACAGTAAGATGTAATCCTCACATTGACTGGATGAACCTGAGAGTTTCTTCTTCTTCGCTGCTTTTACAAGAGAGACAGTGTGTTTAAACATCAAGCGGCTGACAGTGATGATGCTGCATTTGAGTCCTGCAGCAAAGAAGCAGTCAATATAATATTCTTGACATTTTACAGATAATAACGATCTTCCTCTTCCTGACATTTAAAGCAATAAAAACAACCCTGGATCCTGTCGGTAGGGAAGGACTCTGTGTTTGTGTCTTGATGGAGTTTTTACTCTGAATTATAGAGATTATCTTTTAAAAAAGGAGGCTGGGTGTGTGAAACGGTCCAGACGTTTCACAGCTTCGCTCCTAACGTGAGAAAACGTTGCGTCACACTGCAGCCCAGCTGATTGTGTGATTTATTAATTGGCTGACCTATTAATGATGTGATTCAGCACTAAACAGCTTGTGAACAATAAGTGTCAACAGCATCGTGATGCTTTCAAGGGACGAGGGCAGTTTGAGCGCATGTTATTAATCACCTGTCCAACATGACTCAAATTATATAAGAACATATGAGTCACATTTAGACCGAATTTCAGGTGCGTCAGTTCCGTCTCATGCTGCTTTTCAGATTTAAACATCTTGTGAGGTTTTTCACATTTAAGTTATTTAATGCAAATTTTTACTTTTCTATATTCCTCATCTGCTGTTCGTGTTATAATTATTCAACATATGAAGCTAAATGATGGAAAACATCTGATAAGATTCACTGCATATCTGTTGTACCAGCTGTTCCTCATTGAAACATGAATTAATAAAACTTGTGCTGAATATTCATGAGACGAGTCGACAGACCAGCTGCGCTACTAGAAAACTGTGACTTTAAATGTTCAAGGTGTTTTAAAGGTGAATATTTAAGGTGTTTATCATCCACTTAACCTTCAAAACTTCATGTAAAAAAGTTTTCTCAGGTTTTAACATGGACAACTTGTTTGTGATATAATTGTGTATCAGCTTTGTCTACAAAATACCATAAATCTTCTGCCAAAAAAAGGGAAATAAAAAGGTCAAATTCCATGAATTTGAATGTAAATTGTTATTTTACTTATTATCAAGTAAAACTTCTCTGAGATTCTTTTTGGGAAGAATTTCAAATTAAAGATCTTAATCAGACTCATGACAAGCAAAACAAATGAATGAAAACTGTGTAGAACCAGGGAAAAGCAGAGTTGCTTTATGGGAATTGTAGGATCCAGGGTCATAAATAACATGGCACAAGCAAAATAAAAACTTAGAGTTGGAATTAAAACCAATAAAAAGTCATTTAAATAGTCCCTTCCATTAAAACAGTTGTTCTGAGGTTTCTGTTGAATATTTTAGCTCCACAGGTGTTCTTACCTTCATAGTGGGTGAAAACAGGTCAACAACTTCTCTTTCAGTTTTAATCTCTCAAACTACGCAGGTGGTGATAAAACCCGAGTTCTCCTGAGTTCTAACGGTCTGTATCTGTTTCATCACAACTCCTTTGTTCGTTAGTATTCATCAGCTCCTGCAGTTAAAACCACGCGGCTTGAAGCAAGTCCATGGTGGGAAGGGGGAGGGGTTTAGAGGAGCTGCTAGTTTTAAATCTTGCTAGCTCTCGAACATTACCAACTCCAGCTTTAAACAAGGTGCAGGAATCAGTTTGAAAACCCTGTCATTGTGATGTCACACTGATTTTGCTCATTAATATTGACCACACCTGCAAAGTTAGCTCAGCTGTTCAGTAGCAAACATGGCGTACCGTCAGCGTCGATGTGCTATGCTCCAGCTGGACTTACACAATGCACATAGTATTGCTGAAAGAAGAGAGTGACATTCTAAACTTCAGCCAGTTTCAATGTGGGTTTGCTATGGAGTTACTATTGAGGCTGGGTACAGATCCATCACACCAGAGAGCACTCGACCTGTAAGTAAACATTTTTATACACTTCTATTATTAACTTGGCAGCGGGGTCTGAGGCGAGCTCTGCCGTTAAAACACCAGGATCTTATCTGCAGGCGTCTTCTCCCACTCGTAATCCTCGTCCAGAGGGGCGCTGGTCTCAAAATTAAAGTTCCATCTCTGCTGGTCCCTTTAGAAATCTCCTGTAACTTGGCTTTATGCAGGATGTTATTAGGTATGTTACTCAGACAGTCGCAGTGCTGTTTCGCAGCATGGGAGGATACAGGAAGTAGTGCCCTCATAGGCTAGCTGTTAGCCAATCAGAGTCCAGTGAATTAGCATAATTAATATTAATGAGTACAAACCCGAATCCAACTCAATTTACAAGAAGTCAGATTACTCTGAGCTTGGAAGATTGGAAGTTAATATTTCATATTACAGGTTAACACTTCAGAAATAACGACTAAGTCATGAAATTTGTGTGACAGGAAAAAAAATAAAAGAAGGATAATTTGACCTGAGCACATGCAGCAGTGTGTGTGTGTGTGTGTGTGTGTGTGCTTTGTCTCCTTTTAAAGACTTAATTTTCTTTTTGTTCACGTCTTTTTCAATCACGACGTCATTAGTGAACAAACGTTTCTGCAAAAAAAATTCTTGTGCATGTGACATTTTTTGCTTCATACCTCCAATATCAATTATTAGCTATAATTTGCCAATCCAGATATGAAAATAGAAACCGTGTCGCTGAAGCTGAAAAACTGGCAATTATCATCATATTAACTGTAAGAAAGTGAAGCGAGCGCAGAGGGAGAAGGAGAGCAATTATTTGTGGTGAAGAGCTCAGCTGTGAGGTGACACAAACATGACTGGAATATGAACAAGCTAACCCCCCCCCCAACACCCCCACCGAGATACACAGGCAGCATCTTTATTCAAAATAGTTTCTGTCTTCAACTCACTGAAGAAACTGTAGATCTGTTCAATCGTTGGAAATCTGTGTCGAGGTCGTTTCCCACCAGACGGTAGAGTCTGGATCAAATGGTTTCCAAGTCCTGGTCCCCCCCTCAGCTGATAAACAGGTCATCATCAGCTGGAGCTTGATAATGACCCTTTATTCATTGTTGGAACAGAGAAATATTTCAGACATGTAGAACTGGATGTTGGACTTGTTCCAATCTTCTGCAGAATTTCCTACTTTCACAGTAACTGATTAAAAACTGAACGTGTTCAAATATTCCATGTTTTTATTTTTCCCGTTCCCACCGAACCTTTCGATGTTGCTAATGAAACATTTACACGTTTACAGTCACACGTGCACATCCAAATCACATTTAAATCTGATGTAAATGACACTGTAATAAAAACTGGCAGCATTTTAAGCGGTTTCTGTTGGACTGGAGGACGTGTGAACATGTAACACGTGTTATTTAACCTCTGAATCAGCGTGGGGATCCTGGAGGACCAGGACTGGACACCAGCTCATGAGTCCAGGAGAACTAATCTTTAATTCTCTAAACTGAGACTGTTCAATCAGATTTTTTATGAATTAAGATATTAATTCTTCAATTAATGTGAGTTTCTCTTTGAGGAATCCGAGTCTTTGTTTCATTTATCTCTGATTCTTCAGGGAATATTTAATTTTGCAACTCTAATTTGACATGATTTGTAATTCGAATGTTAAATTTGGAACAACTTCTATCAGATGTTTCATTGTAACCAACTTCAGAATCTAAATATTTCTGTTCCAGTAAACGTCAGCTGAGTTATTCAGCTGCGTAATGGACTTTTCCAGCTCTCAGCACAGACAGTCTGTTATTCAGTTTAGTCTTTAAACTAATCGGACACACATAGTTGGAAAAGCTGATGAATCTCAAACAGTGTTCAGCTGTATAAACACCGGACTCTACGAGACGAAGTGCAGGAACATTAAATCAGTTCTAAAGTTGTTTCTCTTCATAAAGTCGGAGATTCTTTTCTGCCAACTTTGACTTTGTTGCATTTTTCTTCTTATTTTGGTCTCAGCTCAGTTAAATTCAGCTGCCAAAGTGGTGCTCAGTGAAGGGCTGGGGGAGGCGGTGGCGGTGGGGGGGGGGGTCCAGGAATGGGACTAATGAAGGTAGCGTTCGTTTAGTCTTTTTAACGATCAGAGTTTCCGTACAGCCGTGGGAATAAAGAATCATTTCTGTAGAGTATGAACGATGTTTTCTGTATTGTTGGAGTGACTTATGGGCCGTCAGCATCCAACAGAACTACCTCATTCAGGGGGTCAAACACGTCTCCTCGAAGGTCAAAGAACAAAAGAAATGATAATGACCTTTATTGACATAATGACATTTGGTGACATTTTATTTGTAAAAGTTCCCTCTCAGTTTGTATTAGCTTTTATTTTGGGGTGTTATTATAATAAAATATTTAGACTCGTTTGTAAGTAGAGTGGAGGAATGAGTCATTCTACGAACTGCACGGTGGTGCAGGAGGTTGCACTGTTGCCTGGCAGCAAGAAAGTCCTGGGTTAGAGACCAGACCCTGTTCCAGAGGGATGGAAGGAGGTCATGTGGTCTGATGAGTCCAGACCAGACCCTGTTCCAGAGTGGTGGAAGGAGGTCATGTGGTCTGATGAGTCCAGACCAGACCCTGTTCCAGAGTGGTGGAAGGAGGTCATGTGGTCTGATGAGTCCAGACCAGACCCTGTTCCAGAGTGGTGGAAGGAGGTCATGTGGTCTGATGAGTCCAGACCAGACCCTGTTCCAGAGTGGTGGAAGGAGGTCATGTGGTCTGATGAGTCCAGACCAGATCCTGTTCCAGAGTGGTGGAAGGAGGTCATGTGGTCTGATGAGTCCAGACCAGACCCTGTTCCAGAGTGATGGTGCATCTGGGTAAGAATAGATGCAGATGAAGTGATGTACCCATCATGCTTAGCGCTACTGTACAAGCCTGTGGGGGCGGGGCTATGATCTGGGGTTACTGCAGTTGGTCAGGTCCAGGTTCAGCATCAGGAGGTCAGCTGATTACCTGAATGTACTGAATGACCAGGTGATTCCATTAATATATTGTTTCTTCCCTGATGACACGATGCAGGATTCATCGTGAGTCAGGGATCATGAGACAGAGTCCAGACCTGAACCCCAACCCATGGAGAAGCTTTGCACAGAGGTCAGACTCGACCATCGTTAATGCAAGAGGTGAAAAATTAATGTAACACTGAATGAAATAAATCTTGTTACATTGTAGAAGCTTATTGAAACTATGTCACAGTGTGTATCTATTACTTTGGTAGTGATGTAGGTACCACATGCACCACCCTGTTCATAGTATCTCTTTAACAAGGAGGATTCCTTTAGACCAGTTTCATTAATAAAAGCTCTCTCATGTTCTTCCCTCATAATATAAAATCAAATACAAACACCATCAGACCAAACTCTAGAGACAAAAGCTCTTCACATTTTATAGATTTTTTGGGAAAAAAAATAAATGAAAAGTCTGAGTGTTTTAAACTCCCTGCTCAGCATCTCGTCATGTGACGCTGACAGAAAAGAAACAGGAAGTATGTTCATCATGAGGAAACTGCTGGCAGAGTCAATTTTCAGGATTCTGCTGCAAGTTAAAAATGAATCAATCTAAAACTTGTGCTGAGTGTGAAAACAGCCTGACAGTAACATGAAAGCAGCTTTTTAATCAGTCGCTTGAGTTGATGAAGACGTGAGTGTTTTGTTGTTGAAAAGGAGGTTTTTATTACGTATATTTGTGGTTAAAGCAGAATCTGGCAGCTTCATCTTTGTTTTGACTCAGTGTTTATAATAATTTGATCCTAAAGCCTCGTGTTAAGTGTTTGCTATAATGTGTCGTTACACGGCCGGCTGTGACTTCATATTCTCCATCTAGTTGACAATCATCACACAGTATGTCCCACTCAGGCCACCATCCTCTCTTCAAGCTGTGTCTGTAATCCAGAGGGTCTTTGTTGCTGCTCGCACCGTCTTTGCACCTCTAGAAGAAACAACGAGATGATCTCAGAGTTACAGAAACGTACAAACCAACAAAACCCACGACTCCTCCTGCAAACACGAGCTGCTGTTTACTGTTAATGTCCAAGAAATAAGAGCCACAAATGGGGAGAAATTCTCTCCATAATAGATTGTTTACCATTGTTCATGCTGTTACACGCACACACCAGCTGCACCGAGGCTCTAGATGTGAACAAACAAACAGTTCAGTCTGTCCAATATGTTCCGTCTTTGTTTTGGCTCAACGGGAAACAAGATGAAAACTGCAGGATAACGTTTTTCTCTCCAGGATGAAACAATCTTGTTTGTTCCAGTTTTTTATTAATCACCGTTTCTTCAGAGCTGATTACAGACTTCAAATTAATCTAATAAAGTGTTTTTCAGTTGGATCATATGGGGATTGGCTGTAACTGCAGAGGTGAAACGACATTAAACATAAATAGAATTAAAGCAGTACTAAATAACTTTTCTACAGTCGTGTCTCAGACAGTCATTGTTGGAACCGGTGTTCTGTAGAAATATGTTACCTGTTGAGACGTGCTACACGTGTGCTGTTCTACAGTCTTGACTTCAATAAACAGATTTATTGTTTATTTTTGTTTTTTATATTTTTCCATAAATACATTTTACCTATTAAAACAAATATCTTCCAGGACAGAAACTCTAAATATGATGTTATTTTTATTTTCTTTACATTGTCAGAGCAACAGGCAAATGTTTGGACACACCCAGAGGAGAAGGACCCAACAATGGCTGATAAGGACCCAGAGGGCTTTTATATAGAAAATATCAGGGAAGGATCATAAAAATATGTTTAAATAATTAACAGGAAACACTCACCATAAACAAGAATACTGTATAAACTTATAATAACATCTCATTATGAAATAAGTTGTTAATTTATACTATGGAGGTATTTTTCATCAGGGCAGCATAAATCATCAGAACACCACTTCCTGTTGAGACCTGAATTACGGAGGTTATTTAGTCTATAATAAAACCATCGGAGGGTCCAGAGTGTCTGATATGAAGATGAACATGTTTTTTAGTGAATATCCACTTAAACAAGTTTCAAAACTGTAGATTAAAGTTTTAAAAGTTATTTCTTATTTCTTTAACTCACTTTGAACAGAAGAGAGAATTTATTAAAGAGTCCCTTCCATTAAAAACAGTTTTTTCTGAGGTTTCTGTTGAATATTTTAGCTCCACAGGTGTTCTTACCTTCATAGTGGGTGAAAACAGGTCAACAACTTCTCTTTCAGTTTTTATCTCTCAAACTACGCAGGTGCTGATAAAAGCTGTTAGCATAAACCGGATCAACCGGAAGAGACTACATGTGATGTTCATCCATAAAAACACAAACAGCTATAAGAAAGTAATACTATTTTAAAAAATAATAATTTACTCGTGCAGATGAAGGAATCAAAGTTAAAACGTGACCAGCAGCATCTTCCAGCTGCTTCCAGCTGTTTCATCACCAGTTACT
Source organism: Pachypanchax playfairii (assembly GCA_006937955.1). Classification (NCBI taxonomy): domain Eukaryota; kingdom Metazoa; phylum Chordata; class Actinopteri; order Cyprinodontiformes; family Aplocheilidae; genus Pachypanchax; species Pachypanchax playfairii. The sequence continues at coordinate 443,607 of SSNP01000200.1, read as the reverse complement.
TCAGCTGCTGCTTCGTCTTGTTTTTATTTTTTGTTTTACTTTATTTTTGGGTCTGATGTTGTTTCCTGATCGACGTGCTGCCTGGAACAGGTGTGAGTTTCAATCATGTGTCAGGAAGAGCAACAATCAACACCCAGCTGTCACGCTTGTCTCTCCATCACTCCTCTCTGCTTCTCCTCCTCTTCACCTCTGGTTTTACCTAACAGTCTCCCTCATCCTCCTCTTCCTCCTCCTCATCCTCCTCTTCCTCCTCCTCATCCTCCTCTTCTTCTTCCTCATCCTCCTCTTCCTCCTCCTCATCCTCCTCTTCTTCTTCCTCATCCTCCCCTTCCTCCTCCTCTTCCTCCTCCTCATCCTCCTCTTCTTCTTCCTCATCCTCCTCTTCCTCCTCCTCATCCTCCTCTTCCTCCTCCTCATCCTCCTCTTCTTCTTCCTCATCCTCCTCTTCCTCCTCCTCATCCTCCTCTTCTTCTTCCTCATCCTCCTCTTCCTCCTCCTCATCCTCCTCTTCTTCTTCCTCATCCTCCCCTTCCTCCTCCTCTTCCTCCTCCTCATCCTCCTCTTCTTCTTCCTCATCCTCCCCTTCCTCCTCCTCATCCTCCTCTTCTTCTTCCTCATCCTCCCCTTCCTCCTCCTCATCCTCCTCTTCCTCCTCCTCATCCTCCTCTTCTTCTCCCTCATCCTCCCCTTCCTCCTCCTCATCCTCCCCTTCCTCCTCCTCATCCTCCTCTTCTTCTCCCTCATCCTCCTCTTCCTCCTCCTCTTCATCTTGCTGCGCCTTGCAGATGATTTAACATCATAAGTGAGGAGACCAAATGAAAAGGTCAGGGGATTATTACAAAAACAATGATATACTTCAAGTTGGCGAGGCAGACAAGCACCAAACGGGCACTCACACACCCTCCAGGGTACATCTGGTTACCATGGCAACCCCAGATGAGGAGACGGGGAGCTCTGTGATTGTGCATGTGTGTTTAGCTCTGAGGTTACTATTTAACACTAATTGAATGTAAAG
>SSNP01000200.1:422592-440092 GCA_006937955.1 Pachypanchax playfairii | reverse complement strand
ATAAATCTAGTTACTAAAATCAATGGAAGTCAATGGACGGTCCCCATAAGGATACCAAAACACACTTGTGTGTGTGTGTGTGTGTGTACGTGTGTTTCAGGTAAACAGTGATGCAGTTTCCTCGTTCAGGGTTATTTTTAATGAGGGATTAAAGATCAGAGAAAATCTGAAGCTGAAAAATTCATTTTATCCGACACTAATTCCAACAAGTTTGAATGCTGGATAAAATGTAAATTAAATCAGAATAAAATGATTGTCTCATAAACATATATTTTAACATAAACAACATATCAGGTGCTGAAACTGAGAGATTTTAGGATTTTGTAGAAAATACAAGCTCAGAGTTAATTTGATGGCAGCAACATGTTGAAACAGGAAACAAAAGAATCAAAAAGACACAATTTAAAAGAAACTGGAGAAATATTTATAGAAGAACATCCCAATAACACGACAGACTAGCAAAGGAGGATTTCAGAGAGGCGGAGCTACTCAGATGTAAACATGAGCAGAGGTTTAACAATCTGGGTAAAATATCCCTCGATGCAAAACTGTGAAAACTCCGCCCTTTACAGTGAATGATGTCATCACACCCGAGGCTCCTCAGCATTATAACAGCTGATGATCTATCAGTAAAAAACAGTAAAAAGAATCAGGGAACTGTTCCCACTTCAGTTTGGTTGGTTTAAGCTCCAGTATGACGTGGATGTTAAAACTACTCAGCTTATAATTTAACCCCTTACAGGATGAGACGACACGAGGACGTGTGTAAGGACGAGGTGAAAGTGACTCGTGGACCTGTAATCGACACAGAATGACACATTGCGGGTCTCCTCAGCTCATCGTCTCAGTGGATCTGGTCTGCGGGTCTCCTCAGCTCATCGTCTCAGTGGAACAGCAGCTTCCTGCTCAACGAGAGGAAATCAGACACAGAAATATAAGAACTGCTCGACTCATTCGGATCTCGTGTGGCGGCGTCCCACAGGCCCGTATGTTGCCACGTTACGTTTGGGACGAGAGTTTAAATGGGTGAGCCGAGGGCCCAAACAGTACTATAAACTGACCTACATGTGTGTCTCATGGGGACGTCATGTGATGACTCAAGCGTGCACACGCAGAGCGAAGAATGAAACTGAAATGCACAGAGTGCACGGCTGAGATCTGATTAAGTCCCAGCTGACCTGGTAAACAAAAACTTTTTCATACGAAGTCTGTAAAATCAAGAAACTCGACATGAAGCCGCCAGTGAGAGAAACTAGAATCTTCATTAACATCACTGTGAAACTCACAGGAGATGTTTCAGCTCTGATGTAATTACATTAGACCTTGTGTATAATATTCATGTAATTCAGTTAACAGCTGACCTGGTGACGAGATAATGGGATGTAAGAAATGACACGTCCTCGTCTCTACAGTTTGTCTCCCATATAAAGACAGTCCTGTCCTGCAGAGGAAATAAACCATCAGCGTGAGGATGAAGAGATCAGAGTGACAAACAGTCAAGAAAGTGTGTGAAAAGAGCAGAAGAAGATCTTTAGCCTGTTACCAGCGTCGTGCTGCTGCCTCCACCATCATGATCAATATTAAACGGCAACTTAAAACCAGTGAAAATCCTCAGCCGTGTTCCTGCTGCTCTCTAACGGCTCCAACACCAGAGAGCTGTTTTCAACATGAGAGCATCAACCTGTCAAATTATCTTCTGTGTTCTCAACTTCTCTGCTGTTAAAGAATTTAATTTGTACAGATGAATCCATCATTAATCCTGAGATTTGAAAAGGAATTGGTCTTTTATTCCTCCTGTTTCTTAAATAACACATTCATCCAAAAGAATTCTTCACTTCCTTTAAGGAGCAAAATATCTTCAAGAAACTAATAAAAAAAAAAGTCCAGTTGCCTGATGGGAAAATAAGGTCTCTGATGTCCCGGGATTCTGAGAATCACCCAGACGTGGATCCAGTAACCAGCAATGACGGTTCTGGTCATAAAGCTGGGAACAAATACTGACTGTGGATCAGAGGAATTTAATCATTTATACCTTTAATAAAACAATTAAAGCAGCTAGAACATAGAAAAAGAAGCTGAAACTACATTAAAATATATGTTAAAAAGTAGTAATAAGTATAAACATACACGTATGAAACATGGAAACTTTAGTCCTAATGTGGAACATTTATTTCAACAGTTAACATATCTGCAGTAAAATCATTCCCTTACAAAACACTTTGATAAAAAACAAACTCTACAATCAGTGTTTAATAATACTGCTAATCACGACTGATGCTAATGCTGTTACACATTAACAGACAAACTGGGTCTAAAAACTCAGAAACAATTTGAGGAAAATGTTCCTTGATGTAAAATGGTGAAGATCAACAATCTAAAGTTATTAAAAGATTCACAGAATCAGGAGGAAACTCAAACTGGATGTTGGTGATTTGCATTAAAAACAGATGTGATTCTTTACTGAACATCACCGCATGGTACACGGATCATGTGAAGCAGCTACATGTGAACATCGTCCAGAAACACCAGGTAAAGATGGATCATGTGAAAAAGTTCTAGCATCAGATCTGGTCCAGATGTAAACCGTGTCCTGCAGACTAAAGAGGAGAGGAACCATCAGCTTACACATCTGGAAAGGCTCCATCTTTACTGAAAAGTACAGAGAGATTTTAAATCAACATCTGTTTCCATCTAGACGACGTCCCTCTCAGAGAAGATCTTGTATACTGTATTTCAGCAAGATGATGTTAATCCACATGCTGCATCATCACAACAGCTTCACAGGAGAAGAATCCAGATGCTGAACTGACCTGCCTGCAGTCCAGATGTTTCACCAGAAAACATCTGGAGCATCATCAAACACAACGACCAGAACTGAATGGGACCACATTCCTCTCCTAAAGCTCCAGCAGCTGGTCTCCTCACATCCAGATGTTGAATAGAATAGGATAAAATAGAATAGAGGGCTGCACGGTGGCACAGTTGGTAGAGCTGTTGTCTTGCAGTGAGAAGGTCCTGGGTTTGAATCCGGTCTGGGGCCTTTCTGCATGGAGTTTCCATGTTCTCCTCGTGCATGTGTGGATTTTCTCCGGGGACTCTGGTTTCCTCACACAGTCCAACAACATGCAAGAGGTTAAATGGCAACTCTAAATTGTCCCTCGGTGTGAATGTGGGTGTGAATGGTTGTCTGTCTATGTGTGGCCCTGCAATGGACTGGAAACCTGTCCAGGGTGTCCCCCACCTCTCGTCCACAGACTGCTGGAGATAGACACCAGCTCTCTGTGACCCTGAACAGGAAGAAGCAGGTTTAGCAAATGGATGGATACAATAAAATAGAAGTTCATAAATCTTTATATTCTGTTTGTTTTGACATTTTCTACATCGTCCCAACGTTTCTGGAGTTAGGGTTGTACTTGTTGTCCAGTAACGCAACATTTACAGTCTGGCCCAGCGAACACACACCAACAACTCGATTAATTTATATTATTTCATGTGTAACTGTTGAGATGTTCCTGCATAGAACCCTCACAGGGATGCAGGACAGTAATCAAAGTATCCGTCTCTCCATGGACCAATAATTAAAGAGCTGATTAAGTATGACTGATCGACGCCCCCTGCTGGTGTAAAGCAGATGTAACACCAACACCACGTAGACACAAACACGAGCTGCACCTGCTGAAACTTCCTCAGGAGAGGAAGATGATGAAACGCAGACCTGACAGGTAGTTTGATCTTCACACCTGATCAACAACAAGCAGCTCTAATCAGGACACAAACTAAAGCTTGTAACATTTAAAAGAATGATTCATGTGAGTTTATTGTATCAAAAAGCCTTTTTTCTTACAGTTTATAATAAAGTAACAATGTTTACAAAAAGTTTAACAAAAATAACATTAAATAGGAATAACTAATTAATACAACTTTCCAGTAAATGTTTAATTAAAAACAACTTGAGACTAATAAGAAACCATGATTTTAGTTAAAGTTCATGTCACGTGTTTCTGTCGAGGCGCTACAAAGGTGTGTGTGTGTGCTGCGACGAAGACGGAGAGGCGGCAGCGTTGGAGGACAGTGACGGCGGGGGGGGCAGAGGGGTGTTGGAGGAAGAGGAGGCAGAAGATGTGGAGGCGTTGGTGGCAGCTGATGTGGAAGTTTCTATCATGCTGCTGTGAGTGATGAAGCGCAGGCGCAGCTTCATCGCCGGACGCAGAGTCATGATGATTTTCTCGACCTGGACGGAAAAACAGACGCCAAGAAACACAAGCTGATTAAAAAAATAATAAAAAGAACAATTTGATATCAGTTTGGATCTGAACAGACTTCAAAGGAAAATATTTATTATAAACATGTAGGAAGTTAATAATAATACTAGTTTTTATTCTGCAGTTTTCTGTTCTGGTGGGAGTTTTTAACCGTTGTGTTTTCATGACAAAGAAAAAAGATGATTATTATTTTAGGGTTAGGGTTGGAGGATGTTTTCACAAACACACTGATGTTTTTAAACTAGATGAACCCACAGAAACAGATAAAACCTTCAGGTCCTGCAGACCTCGTTACAGTCAGTCTGCAGCTGTGCATGCTGGGTAACAACCAAACAACCACAACTTCCTCTAAATAGAATAAACTCTTTCAAATTAAAACATCTGCTATGAAACACATCCTCACCTTGTCTTTATAACAGGATCTTAGAAGACCCCCCCCCCCCCTTCCCACCCGTTAGTGTCTTTGGATGTGAGATGTTCTGGTCACATTCTTATCCTGTTGCGCGATTGGATTCAGAGCTGCAGTGGAAGTATCTGAGTGATATCAACCATGTCTGTCCTCATTGTCCTTTAGATGGACAGCAGATCCTGGACCTGAGACTAGTCTCCCGTGTCGTGTCGTGTGTGTCTGTCTCACTGAACTGTATAAACAACACCGCTCAGCTTCTGTGTGGGTGTTCTGTCCTTTGGATGAACCGGGTTTGTTCTGAGAGTGTTGCTGGTTCATCAGGATGTCGTCTGGTAAAATGTTCTTTAGAAGCTCGACATTGTAAAAAAAATAACAGAGGAAAAAGGTGTGAATGTTTCCTCTCGTTGGTCTGTTTACCTGCTCCTTCACACTGTCTCCAGTGTACATGTATTTAATATGATACAGGAAGTCACAGATTGGGTCCATATAGCTGAGGTGTTGGCAGTGTTGGTCGACAGCCTGCAGCATCTCGTAGAAACACACGCCGATCTAAAACACAGTAAACATGATGAAGACCCACAGAGACAGATGTTACTTTAAATCTTATCCAGATGTTGTACTTGATGTCTTTGTGTTAATGTACCTCCAACATGCATCGTGTCCTCTCCTGCTGGCAGCGCTGCAGGAACGGTCCCACCAGGTGATACACGTAAAGTAACTGGAACTCAGTTTGAACGATGGGCTTCAGAGTCTCTGCTAGAAATCTACACACACACAAATACACACAATGACACGAGGTTGTGATGAGACATGATGTCACATGATAAATGAGACATGATTACTTGGGAAGCAGAGAAAGCTGTCCGATAGACGCATGGTGCCAGACGGCGTGCGCTAACGCTAGCACGTAGCTGCAGTTCATTTCACTGTAGCTTTGGTGGCAGGCGGTGAAGTCGAGAAGGGCGAAGGGAAACTCCCCCCACTCCATCTCTGACATCAGCGCTGGAGAGCTGAGCACTGATACGATCCGGTCATGGAGGACGACCCAGTACGGCTCCTGGAAACGGAACGTTGAGATGTTCACAGGAAACAAATCAAACGCTGATTTATATCAGAGAATCTTTACGTCTGTGTGCGTTTGTCTTACAGGAAGTGCAGTGATCACAAGTCCGATCGCGTTCATCCAGGCTGTGATGTTCTCTCTGGGAACCAGAGGTTGACTAAAAGGTGAAAGAAGATATTGACACAGCTGAAACATCTCCACCAGACAGCAGCTTCTCTGATTGGCTGCTGCCGCTTCGCTGTCTTAACAAACGATTCAGGAAATCTTTCCTGCTGCGAGTCGACAACAAACTGTCACCTCAAGCTGCAACACATGCTACAGCTGTTTAGCATATTTTAAATTCTACTTTTTTCATTAAAAATAGTGTTTTTGTGTGTGTTTCTGTATTTTTGGGGGCTGTTAAAGAAAAATACCACAAACAATGAGTTTGTAAGGAACTTCTGAATGATAAAATCTGTGGAACCTCTTCAACACGACGTTGAGCAAAGCGTTGCCGACGTCTTTTCCCGGCACAGCCAGAGCCATCAGCTCCACGCAGGTGACGTGCAGGGCGTGAGCCGCCGGGTTAGGGAACTCGTTAAACCTCCAGTCACAGTTGGGAAAAGGACCGGGAGACTTTCCTGCCATGGGTGGGAGGGAGTTGAGGAAAACACATGATTGGAGGGGGGAGACACAGTTTGACTGAGACATTGACAGACCTGGTGTAACGCTGCACTCACACCAGACGGTTTGCTGTAACAAGGACACTATAAAATAAACTAAAAGGACTTTAAACTACCGCTCGTTATTTAGAGCTAATAACAGAGGTGTACCTTCAGGAGTCAGATGTATTACTGATGTGCCTCAGATACCAGGTGTGTTAGTGTAACGTTGTCATGGTGACAGATGTGAGAACCAACAAAGGAATGGTTAAAGGATATTGTCTACGAGGCGTCCAATCAGCTTGCAGTAGTAGGTGTCATCAGGGATCCAGACGTTGTCTTCTCTGGGGTTCATTCCAAACTTCAGATAAGTTTCACTCAGACACCATCCCGGGGTCCGATTATCCTAAAAACAGACACTTCAGCATTAAGAAAACTGATTCTCATATCAACAAGCAGCTCTGACTTTCCTCATAAAATCTTATTTCTGACAACAAATTCACGAGGCTGGAGCTTTAAGATGATCAGGAACAAAACTACAATTCTAAACTAAACTTCTGACATGTCCCATCTGTCTCCGCATGTCCAGGTGACACAGATTCTAATGTTTTATCATGTCATGCAGCGCTCAACCCGGGAGCTGAGAGAGACCTACATGATACATGACTACCTTCTAGTGGTGGGATGAGGAACAACATGTGGAAAGGTCTCAGAGGACCGAGTGAGTTTCAGCCCTCTGAATACCTTGAGTGAAGACATGATGGCATGGACCAGCTTCCTCTTAAGGTTGGTTCTGTCTCTCAGGTGTCGTTCGTAGTAATGAAGGGTGTTGTACAGGTACGTCACTGGACGGTCTGTGTAAACAAAACAAAACATAGAAACTGATCCCTGGAAATAAAGACAAGTCCTCTGTATGTTTGATCTCTAACCCACCGTGGAACTTGTAGAGTCCTCCCAGATGGTCCAGCAGTGTCTCCAGAGACTTGGAGACAGGAAGGAGCTCCAGGAAGCGATGGATGACGATGTCAAAGACGGGCAGGAAGCGGAGACACACGTTGCCGAAGTAGATCGGCAGGTACTGAGACTGGAGCTGCATAGGAGGGTTGACCTGTTCTGCCAGACCTTCAAAATACAACTTCTCTGGATATTTCTGACCAAAGAACAAACATTTACATTAAATCCAACCTCTTCCTGCTGCAGCATGTTTGTTAGCATGTTGAAAAAGGTCGAGACTCTGCGTTTTGATTGGTTAAAACATGTTTGGTTAGACGTATACCTTGTGGTAGCTCATGTGCTTGTTGTGCCAGTCGCTCTGCAGCCAGTGTTCAGGCGCGTTTTCCTTCACAAAGTCATTGACTCGGTTCCTGAAGTCATTTGGTTTCAACAAAAGCAGCTGGATTATGAAGTAGCAGACCTGAGCCTCGTTTCCCTCGTGACTTCTCATTGCCTAGAATTAGAGTGAAGGACTAACTGTTACGTCAAACTGCTTAAAATGCCCCAAATAACCTTTGATTTCTGTAGACGAGCTCACCAGACACAGAATGAGCCGATCCAACGTGACTATGTTGTATTTCCAGACCATGTCATTGAGTATCTCAATGCACTTATTGAGCTGCTGTCCACCAGCTGAAGTTGAGAACTCGTAGACGAGGAAGTCTGCGAAGGTGCGGACGTGAGCCACTAGAGCCCGAGCGCCGATTCGCTCCAAGACTCTGATGAAGACAGAACAGAAACAGGAAGGAAGGTAACATGATGTTTTAAACCAGGAGACAACAAACTCTACTGGATCAACAAGTAACAAACAAGTTTCTGCTTGAATGTAAAATGACTGAACATCACGGGGGAGTGATGTCAGGCTGCTGATCTGTGATGTATTTCTTTATTAACAACATTTTGTATGTTTTTTTTCCCACTAAGCTTCGAGTTACTTAAAGATCTCCAGCAGACCTGAAACCAATCTGGTTTATGTGGTCAGTCTCCAGCAGCATCTTCCACAGCAGACACAGAAACAGGGGAGGAGAGCCCTGCATGGAGAAGTGGGTGATGATGTCATTCTCGTTGGCCATCGACTTCCACTTCCTGTATTCCTCTTCTACATTCTTCTTCAGGTTAAAACGAGACTCCTGAGGAACGTTGTTCTGCTTAAAGAACGCCTGAAGCAAACGGACCAAAGTCATTATATTAACAATACATTTCATTTCTATAATTAATCCTGTCATTTAATCAGCTGTGTGCATGAGGAAACAAACATGCATGTACATGTACGGGTACCTGCAGCGGAGCAGGGAAGCAGGACAGTGTGTGTGAGGCCCAGTTGTGAGGTGTAAAGTTCATGATGGTCTGGAGGATGTCTTTACACCAGGTACCCTGGATGGAGTCGGACCCCGTGAAGAAATCTGCAAACACACGAAGGAAGAGAAACAGAGACAAACTTAATGTAGCAATAACTAAAACTACATCTTTAACCGGATCTTAAAGAGAAAGGACAACCAGTACCAGTGACGTGTGTGGCTCTGGCCAGCGTGAGGATCAGGGCTCGGTTCAGCTCCTCAGATTCAGCTGACAGAACCGTCTTTGGGTCGCTGAGGAAGCGGGTGAATTGAGCTTGAACCTCTGAACTCCCCAGAGCCGTGATCAGCCGCAGAGCCGTGCTCTCGACACTGAGGAGAGAGACAGTGATTCTCCATTTAAACCCAAGCTGCTATGTTTTTATACACGTGTTAAACATGAAAGCAACCAAACACACAGACTCTGTATCACAGACACCGAGTTCTGTTGGAATCAACAGACGAGTTTTACTGACTGATTTCACACACAGACGTTTCCTTCAACTGAACAGAGATGATATAAGAAGTGGGTGTCGTCTGTCTGTGTGACTGCTGACGTTACCAGAGGTGCAGCTGGTTCTGGTTGGTCTGTGGAACCGCAGCCAGGCTGTGCAGGTGACTCAGCAGCTGGACTCTGTAGTGCGGCTGGATGTGGTGCATCCTGTAGCTGAACATCTCCAGCAGCGTGTGCAGGATTCCCCACGCGTGAGACTTGAACACGTTGGGCAACAACTGGCCTGAACAGATACAGTTTCATTAATCAGCAGCAGACGCATCACTGGGAGGAAAAACAACAAGTAAACAGAACAAAAAAATGGTTCCAAATCTTGACTCAAATACAGTGATCGATGCTTATATACACAACACTGCTGGGCACCGAGGTCGTGCATATAACCGTCGACCACTGTACCTGAAATTCCTCAAAGTTCTGATTCTAAAGTGAGAAATATTACCGGTACTCACTGATGAACCCTTTAATGCCCAGTGATTCTATCTCCATGTAGACAAGCAGTCGGCTGTATGTCTCTACCAGCGCTGGCGCCAGGGCCACGCTGGACTTGGCGTGGGCCAACTTGATCACACGCGTGGCGATGCTGTGGATCAGACTAAAGACACACCGGGAGGGTGAGAGTTTGAATAAAACCAAAGTCAAATCTCGGATTTTAAATTATTATCTAGGATTTTGTGTTTTACCTCATCTTCGCGTGCACGGTGAGAGAATCCAGTAGATTCATGGGCAGCGGCGTGACCGATCCCGACGCCATACAGTTGGTACCGGGTAGGTTGATCCTCAGAGACCCGTTTCCATAAATGGTTTCTACCAGGACCCCCATGGGCAGACTGAAGCACTCAGAGTTGGTGCTGTAGGCGTTACACAGCAGGGCGATCTTATAATCCGACATGCCCAGCGTCTTGTTCCGAAGCGACTGCTGGAGAAACCTAAAACAGATGAGTGAAGGAAGCAGGAATTAACTGGGAATGGAGTTTTATATTTGGATCAACATGTTAACCACATACTCATGGTGTAGTTTCAGAGAGTGTGGTATTGGTATCTGGAGTTTGGAGTTGTCGTTCTGAGCTTTGCGGTTCAGGTGGATCCAGATGCAGGTCATGGCGAAGGAATGAGTGGACTGAGGTTTGTTGATGTCAGGAACCGGAATACACTGAAAGAGAGAAGGAAGCTAATCAACAAAAAACTATAAACCTGTTACAGAAGAAGACATTTGCAAATACGTAGAAGAAGAGCAAAAAGAAAAAATAGAGTGAAGCACTTCTAGTAAGAATATTAAATAAATACAATAAATCATCACTTCTTGGATTTTTGGGAGATTTTACCTCTTTTTCTGGGTAAAGCAGGTCAAAAAGCTTCATGACCGGCAGGAAGTCAGCTAAGGCATTTTTCTGGATGCTGCCAGATATGAACTGCAGCAGGACCCACATCAGGTGATCTCTCCCTTTAATCAGGCCTCGACCTGCAAGCTAAAGACAAAAATAAAAAGTAGGTTTTAGTTTTATTCATCAAAATCCATCCATTAGTTTTTTTTTAGTTAGTTATCCTGCTAACAGACAGACAGACAGACAGACAGACAGACAGACAGACAGACAGACAGACAGACAGACACCAATGAAAACATTACCTCCTTGGCGGAGGTAAAACTCTAACATTGTGAAATCCAGAACTTCATCTGGTATTAAAGAGACAGAAACTGTATCTAATAGGAAAATATGATGAAGTTCAATTTAAGCTCTAAACTGGAGATAAAAATGATCTGAGTGTGTTTGAACACAAGGACGACAACAGAAAACTAAACTGTGTGTCACCTTTGTTCACTGAAAACAGGAAACGGAGGCTGCAAACGTGAACTGAATGTTAAAAATCCCTCTCTAGTCTTAAACTTTAGTTTTTAAATGACAGTCTGAGTCCAGCTGGCTGCACATGGTTGATTCATGCATGTGATGCAGCTCTGTAAAGGATATCAGTATGTTTAACATCTGTTTGGCTAACAGCTTGACCTTTTCTCACACCATCAACTGCATCTCCATTTCTGTTGTTTTTTATTAATACAAATTAAAAGACCTTCGTATCTAATAATCTGATAAAGCTTTGGGTGAGTGAACATGACTGAAGTAGCTTTACTGCTGAAAACTAAATATATCCAAACCAATCAACACGACGGGTGGATGAGGTGTGCAGGTTGTAACGTTGTGCAGCTTACCTTCTGATGTAATGACAGAACCATGTGAGGGAAGCTGGCAAACTGAAACAACACAAAGAAGATGAGCTGGGAGGACAGGTGTTGCCACAGCAACTGACTTGTTCCTCCGATATCGGCATCAAAGTGTTCCTCGGTCTCAGAGCGCTCCATGGCGTACACCACCAGATCCACAAGCTGCTCCTCCAGAACCGGACAACGCTGCTTTTGCTGAGGACAGGGAGGAAGAGGAGAGTGTTAAAGGATGAAGAACAAAGAGAGCAAAAGGGAGAGGAGGTTAAACAGAAAACAGAGAAAAGGATTTTACTACACATTCAAAGGGGTTTACATGCTGCCACGGTTACACAACAACTTAAAAAAATAAAACAAGGTTTTTCAATCCCTTTCATGCAGAAGTGCATCTCCTTCCTGCTTCCTGTCCAGTTTCCTGTCACTCCAATCCAGGTTTACATTTCTTTTCATTTTATTGTTGTGTTATTATTTTGGATTAACAACCAACCTCAAAGGGTCAAATTCTTCTTAAATGTATAATTTGGTTGCATAAAAGCAAGAAACCAATAAAAGGAAGTTTCTGTTTGTGGGCAGTTAGCGGGGGTTCATCAAATATACAAATATAACATTTAAATAAGATCAAATTAAGATGAACAGAAGTCTAATAATTTATAACATGTTTTATGGCTATTTATAAAAACTCAGAAACTTGCTATATCAAATCCAGCACACGTCTATTGCCCCCGGTGGAGAATCAAAGTACTACAGGGGCAAATTTTATTATTGTTATAGCTTTATATAAACATATACATGAATTAACACACATGTACTGCACATTTCTTTCATTTGTGTTAAAATCCTAATCCAAAACTATATAATTAATATTATTACAACCTTTTTATTTGACTTAAAGGAGTTGAACTCTCACACTAACGACAGAAAAGAAGGAGTGAAGCGCTCTGCATTCGAGGACTTCACAAGAAAACAAAACACACAATTAACTCAACAAGGGATTAAACAGCACAGCATGACAAAACAATTCAATAAATAAAACAAGGGAAAAGAAAAACCTGCATCAAAAAACAAGCTAATTCAGAACATGCAGCTCATTCACGCATGCAGAACACGAGGTCTGGGACAGTAAGGAGGCGGGAAGTGGTGAGATTAGGAGGAAACACAGACGTCGGCACGTTGCTTTTTAAATCTGGTGTTTGGTACAACTTCTACGTCTGATTCACCCAAAAACACAAGCACCCCGAGAGAAGGAGAGAAACAAAGAGACAGAGAGAAGAGAGAGAGAAGGAGAGATGGACATCACTTCTGTAAATATTAACCTTAAAAAAATGTTTAAATCCAACACCTTCATCCATCACCTTGAAATATTTCAACTAACTGAACTGAGTTATTAAAACTCACGCGTCCTGTTTGCTTCTGGGATAAAACGGATCAAACAGATTGTTGACTGAAAGTCATCAAACATCTGAGCTGTGATTATATGCTGGATTACATCACAGTATCAGGATTATATTTGCATATTATCAGAGTGGGACGCAAATGCAACGAAACCTTTTGGATTAAACTTCCGTCCACATGAAAATGGTGTTTCAGTTAAATCTTGAGTTCCAGAGTGAAAACAATCTCACCACGCCGCCCGCACGCTTACGTGTCATAGCCCCGCCTCTTCCATAACCTACTGCCTCTGCATGCAAGTGTTATGTGCTTTCAGTGGAAGGTTACAGTGTCACACATGCTTGGTGTTGTTACTACAGCGTTTTGGGTCAGTTTCAGTGTTTTTGTGTGGATGAAGATATTTCTAGAAACACGGCCTTGTTTACACAGAAAATCAAAGATTTTAAAAACTGTTTCCATGTGAACGAGACCTAAACTGTTTATCTGTTATCTTTATTTTCATTCAGTCAACAACCTCTTGAACTTTATATCCAACTCAAACAGATGAATAACAGGTTTTAAAACTATTCTGTTTCATGTGTTGTCTGTCATGGCTTTCTAAAAGCACAGAAAAATTTATATTTAATGAGGATTTTTCTAAAACCTCATCCCTGACACATTATAGTATTTATTTATAATTTAATACCTAATATTGAATACATAGATGTGTATTTGTTCTATGTTTTTAAAGTATTAAGAACCAATCAGATGAGCTCAGATTATATTTGTTTCTGTTTATTATTTGCAAACAGGTGTGTTTATTACATGACAGGTGGTGTTTTAAAAATGGCGGCTCTGGACTTATAAGGTTTATTATAAGAGCAGCAGTCCCATTTTAACCCAGAACTCACTTTAGTGAATTTTAGATGTGCATGTTTTGAAGTTTTTATTTTTAAACTCTATAAATGTTCAAATTATTGTTCAGTGATATCAGAAGAAATATACAGAACAACTTCCTGTAAAAACAACTAACTCTTCTGTTGTGACTCATCACTCTGGGGATTTTCTGATATTTAATAGTGCACATCTTCCTGCTGTGATATTGCAGTATTTAATCAGCTGCAGTCTGAACAGTCACTGCTAGAAGCACAGACCTCGAAGGCCTGTCTGTTTTACATGTTTACCTGCTTCAACACACCTGATTCAGACGTCCTTCATGTTAACAAACTGTTCTGAATCAGGCGTGTTGCTGTTTCACACCCTGCTATAAACTAATAAACAGAGGAAAAGACGGGGGATTATCACCGTCCTGCTGACAAGATGACATCACTGTTTAGTAAAAACAGGTTGTGCCCAAATCAACACAACAAAAAGCAGCAGCGCAGGTCTGACACGGAGGGCCCGAGTAACAACAGGAAGGCACCAGACTACATTCACACATGCAGAGCAGCAGCACCTGAAATGTCAACAGCAGGGATTCAAGTTACAAACACTACATGTCAGCTAGTTAGCTGGAATAACACTCTCTTCTAACCCTAACCCCCTCTAGTGCTGATGTTTGATGATCAGTGATAATAATTCCAGAGTTGGTAAATAACTTATTGATCAGCTGATCCAGTATTAATCTCAGTATTAAGCCTAAAAAGGGTAAATGCAGTGTAAACAGTCCCGGTGTGTTAAACAAGCCAATCTTATAACAGAAGATGAAGCAGAGATTTCAGCTGATGAGCTTCTCAGAGCTGAAGACGACTTGCTGCTTCCTGCTGGTCATGTTTCATCTTCAACAATCATTATAAACAGACAGGGACGTTTTGTTGTTAGAGCTCAGACACTATGAAGAGCAAATGAATCAGACCTACAAAGTGACAGGAATATTTATTTATTTAATGAGTTTTTATTTTATTTTATTTAACGTTGCTCACATGGTTTATTGGTCTGAATGTGTATTTGTGGGTATTTAAACATCTGTCTGCATCTGCTGAATGAATCAATATGAACCCCTTCTGTGTCCATGTCAAGCTCTGTTGCAGATCTCCTTTGCTCCATTTAATTCTCTATTTTCTCTTATTTTTCCAGTTTCTCGACTTCAGTGCGCCGAAAAGAAAAAATGAATAACATATGGAAAATAAAATTAAAATTTAAGCGTCCGGTGAGCTGGTTAGTTGGCAGGTCGTGTAACCAGGAGAGGAACAACGACATACCTGGGCAATGTTCAGAGTCTAGAGAGTGCATGGTAGAGAGACAAACAAACAAACAAACAAACATAACACAACACCAAGCAGAGGACAAAAGAAAGAGGAAGAAGGGGTAGAAAGAAAGAAGAAAAAGGGAGGGGCAGAGAGAAAGTGGTGACTAAAGAGCTACAGTTGGACGTTTGCTGTTTGTTCAACACAGTTAGCATCAACTCAGCCAATTCAAACACGCCAATCAGAGTCTGGGTTTTTGTTTATGATTGAAATATAAATAAAGCTGTATAAAAAGATCAGCTGTCAACACTCGGTGAACTGGGCTGAGCTGAAACTGCATGAACCCAACAGGGAATACTGACATAAGTGCAATATGGGAGGAGCTTGGCAGCTTGGCATTACACCATATGGAACAAAGGATGACAAACAACCTGACGGTGAAGGTTTGGGAATGACAAGGGATTTCAAACAGGTTTAAAAATATATGATCATTTTACTTAGAAAAAAAAAGAATCTATTGTGTATCAAGGAAACAAAAGAAAACAGATAAAAAAAACAAGAAAACACGAAGGTGGGAAGGGGGGGGGGTGATTGCAGAGAAAGTGTGATGTGGAAGAAACACCAAAACGAAGGCCGAGTCTGTGTTACCTGCTTGTTGAGTCCTAACATGTTGCACACCATCTCTCTGGAGTACGGCTGTTCGAGCACATATCGGAGAAGCCCCGTCTGCGGCTCGAACAGGTCCTGCACACATCAACGGGAGGGTTCTACCACACGTCTGAAGGTTTAAACACGTGGGAAGTGTGAAAAGTTCTGGGGTGTGTGTAGGCGTTACTTTGTCGTAAGGCAGCATGCCCCTCAGAGGGAAGCGCAGCGTTGTTGTGTCTAACTTCCAGGAGTTACAGATGGCCCCGCTGTTATTCACCACTGGTAACAGACTACAGCGACCTGTCAGGTGCAGACATCAACACAAAACATGACCCCAACTTAAATATGATGAATTTAACAACCAGAACAGGTGTGATTTCACAACACGGATGTCTGAGTCGTTAAAACAGAATAACTCACATGGAAAATTCACCTGGTCTCCTCATTTAATTTAAATTATATACTTATTTAAGGGATTAATGGTAAGAATTAGTGTGAAGAAGTTTATACACAATCACGTTATAAGAGTTATAAAAATCATTGTGTTTGATATTGGCTGCTGATTATTTTGTCCAAGTCTCTCACGTAAAAGGAGTTTTAAATCTTAATGAGATCGAACTGCTTGAATAAATTAGGTTTTGTGTGAAAATATAATCTAACGGCACGTTTTGTTTCCTCTGAATGTGTTCACATAAATACATTATCAAGTTCAATCAGTCACATGAAAATAACCAACGTCAAACCACAAGTAAACAAACCATCATATCTGATTTCTGCATTTATTTTAGAACTTTACTTCCTCCAATGTTTTTTTATCACCACAGCTTCTCCGCTTCGTTCTTATACAAGTAAAAAGGAGGAAAGGTCGAGTGCTGCTTTGTTCTTTTAACAAACAGCAGCTTATTGTGTTTTTAAATGAGACATTGTTCAGGTTATTATAAACCAGAACATTCAGAACTGTTTCCTCACGAAGGAGGCAAATCACAGTGAACCTGCTCACAAACAGACCAGATACCAAATCTACAATTTAGATTATTTTAGAAGAGAAAAACCCTTTTCCTATATGTGTCAAGGTTCTGCAA
This sequence comes from Pachypanchax playfairii, assembly GCA_006937955.1. NCBI lineage: Eukaryota > Metazoa > Chordata > Actinopteri > Cyprinodontiformes > Aplocheilidae > Pachypanchax > Pachypanchax playfairii. The sequence continues at coordinate 423,380 of SSNP01000200.1, read as the reverse complement.
TGGAAACGTGTAATCTGTGTAAATACATCCCATGTTTTACAGGTTTCATTAATATTGTTTCAGTTTGAATTTAAACATTTTGAAAAGGAGAAATGCACATCGCCAAAAATAAAGACATTTATGACCTCGTGGAATAACAAACTGAGAGTTTATTTATGTCTTACCACATATAGAGTTGATTCTGGCTGTAGGTCTGAAACTGTCCACAAAGTCTGAGATCAAACTGCCTAAAAGCTGCAAAAACAAGAAAGAGCACAGAGAAATCATAAAGATTTGACAAAAATATCCCTAAATAACGAGTATTAGATGTGCAGCAATGAAGTTTTTTCTTTTATGTAATTAAACGATCTCTTAAAGACTCACTCACCCAGTGCGAGAGTTGTCCTTCAGGATAAAGTTTTCTGATTTCTGTGACAGCGAAGTAGGCCGGCAGGAGGCAGGCGTTTCTGTCCAGGATGTATTCAACCACCTGGAACAAAGAAAAGCAAAAAAAGATCAAACAGAAGATACACAGAAAACATTCATACAGTGGGGCAAAAAAGTATTTAGTCAGCCACCAATTGTGTAAGTTCTCCCACTTAAAAAGATCAGAGAGGCCTGTAATTTTCATCATAGGTATACCTCAACTATGAGAGACAAAATGAGGAAAAAAAATCCAGAAAATCACATTGTCTGATTTTTAAAGAATTTATTTGCAAATTATGGTGGAAAATAAGTATTTGGTCAATAACAAAAGTTAATCTCAATACTTTGTTATATAGCCTTTGTTGGCAATGACAGAGGTCAAA
>SSNP01000200.1:411911-422582 GCA_006937955.1 Pachypanchax playfairii | reverse complement strand
ACATTGTCTGATTTTTAAAGAATCTATTTGCAAATTATGGTGGAAAATAAGTATTTGGTCACCTACAAACAAGTAAGATTTCTGGCTTTCACAGACCTGTAACTTCTTTAAGAGGCTCCTCGGTCCTCCACTCATTACCTGTATTAATGGCACCTGTGTGAACTCGTTATCAGTATAAAAGACACCTGTCCACAACCTCAAACAGTCACGCTCCAAACTCCACTATGGCCAAGACCAAAGAGCTGTCAAAGGACACCAGAAACAAAATTGTAGACCTTCACCAGGCTGGGAAGACTGAATCTGCAATAGGTAAGCAGCTTGGTGTGAAGAAATCAACTGTGGGAGCAATTATTAGAAAATGGAAGACATACAAGACCACTGATAATCTCCCTCGATCTGGGGCTCCACGCAAGATCTCACCCCGTGGGGTCAAAATGATCACAAGAACGGTGAGCAAAAATCCCAGAACCACACGGAGGGACCTAGTGAATGACCTGCAGAGAGCTGGGACCAAAGTAACAAAGGCTACCATCAGTAACACACTACGCCGCCAGGGACTCAAATCCTGCAGTGCCAGACGTGTCCCCCTGCTGAAGCCAGGACACGTCCAGGCCCGTCTGCGGTTTGCTAGAGAGCATTTGGATGATCCAGAAGAGGATTGGGAGAACATCATATGGTCAGATGAAACCAAAATAGAACTTTTTGGTAGAAACTCAACTTGTCGTGTTTGGAGGGGAAAGAATGCTGAGTTGGATCCAAAGAACACCATACCTACTGTAAAGCATGGGGGTGGAAACATCATGCTTTGGGGCTGTTTTTCTGCAAGGGGACCAGGACGACTGATCCGTGTAAAGGAAAGAATGAATGGGGCCATGTATCGTAAGATTTTGAGTGAAAACCTCCTTCCATCAGCAAGGGCATTGAAAATGAGACGTGGCTGGGTCTTTCAGCATGACAATGATCCCAAACACACCGCCCGGGCAACGAAGGAGTGGCTTTGTAAGAAGCATTTCAAGGTCCTGGAGTGGCCTAGCCAGTCTCCAGATCTCAACCCCATAGAAAATCTCTGGAGGGAGTTGAAAGTCCGTGTTGCCCAGCGTCAGCCCCAAAACATCACTGCTCTAGAGGAGATCTGCATGGAGGAATGGGCCAAAATACCAGCAACAGTGTGTGAAAACCTTGTGAAGACTTACAGAAAACGTTTGACCTCTGTCATTGCCAACAAAGGCTATATAACAAAGTATTGAGATTAACTTTTGTTATTGACCAAATACTTATTTTCCACCATAATTTGCAAATAAATTCTTTAAAAATCAGACAATGTGATTTTCTGGATTTTTTTTCCTCATTTTGTCTCTCATAGTTGAGGTATACCTATGATGAAAATTACAGGCCTCTCTGATCTTTTTAAGTGGGAGAACTTACACAATTGGTGGCTGACTAAATACTTTTTTGCCCCACTGTACATCACATCAAAGTTTTAACATGATCAAAATGTGGATTATTTATGTTGAACAAAAGGAAACCTCTCTTGCTGCCAGAAGCTGCTGGACTATCGCCGAGCTGACGGTGATGGGGATGCTTTGGATTTTATCCAGTATGGCCTTCAGGAGATCTCGAACACCCTGAAACACAGATCAGATGAAATAATTCAGTTTTTTCAAACAGTTCTCCATAAATACAATAAACCTAAATCATCTATAATGAACTGATTCCCTGAGGTCGTTTGCACCAGCGTACCTTGCAGAGCTATTAACTCCTTATGTGCCAGGCAGGACTCTTCGTTCAGGTGACCTCCATCTATTACAGATTCCCCGTCTACGCTGCAAAACCCGCGATGAACGAGCTTTTTCAATCTCGGCTCCTAAACTCTGGAATGATCTCCTGCTGGATATCAGACTCTCCCCCTCCATCGTGGTATTTAAGTCCCATTTAAACACCTACTTTAACTCACTTGCTTTTAGTCTAGCTATTATAACCAGATTTTATTTTTCTATTCTTTCTTGTTTTATTGATTTGTATCTGTTTTATTGCTTGCTATGTTTCTGCTGTTTTGATCATCTCCTTTAATGCTTATTAACTTTATGTGCCATCCCTGTACAGCACTTTGGTCAGCTCACATGCTGTTTTTAAATGTGCTCTATCAAATAAATTGGAATTTGCTGACAACAGATGACAACCCTGAGATTAAACTCAAAACCGTCTGAATGTTCGATGAACTCCGTTGAATCTGACAAGTGAGTTCAAAGCACATAAAATAAAAGCTGTTATGATCTGAAATAATATTTCTAAAGCACTAGCAGGTTTGGAAGCAGGTGAGCTCCTCGTCACAGCTGAGATATTCTCAGAGCTTTATGCTGGAACAACTCGTGTTTTAAATGAAATTGTAAATGTCTGTAAAACTGGATTTCATTTCATTTTGAAGTAAATCAATAGATTTTCACTTATAAATATCAGCAAATACTAAGCACTGTCCCTATGAAACAGGTGATATCTGAGCAGTGTAAAGTCATGTGCTTTAAATGAAGCATCAAATCTATATTTTGCCTGATTCGAGTCTCCCGGTGAACCGTTTCAGTCCTACAGCACACTATGTACTTTACTGAGTTTTTGTCGGGTGTCTGTATGCTGCGTGTGGGTTTGTGTGATTGACACCTTGTAGTCCACGCCGCCGATGATCTTGCGAATCAGTTTGAAAGTTAAAGCCCAAAGTTGCGTCTTTTCCCACTCCAAACTATCAGAGCTTATCAGAGCAACACACACCATCCTAAAGACGACACAGACTCATCAGATGAACGATTAACACAAATTACAAGATAGAAGAAAAACAAATGTTAAAGTGTCTCTGACATGTTCAGGTCTCAATAAAACTTTTAGAATCGTTATAAATCTGTTTAATGAAACCTGCTGCAGGTTTGTGTGTTTGACTCTTATAAGTCATGTATGAATGTTTTTTATGAGCTTTAGTGTGAAACAGGAAGTGATGAAACAGGAAGCAGCTCTTTGTTTCCATCTTACATGGACATTAAAAGCATTAGTGATCTTGTGTTTTCATTGATAAAATGGTGAAATGCTGTATATCAGCTGGTTGTAACAACACTGCTTCATTAATGTATTTCCCTAAATCAGACCCAGAGAATGATGACATCACTCACACAGAAATAAAAGACTTGATGATGTTCTGACTCAGTGGGTTGGAGTTTGATCCATGAAAAGATTCATCTGTGCAGCTCGAGTCATTTTCACTCAGCAGAGACACGAGTTAAACATCAAATATCATTTAGTTTGTGTAGCAATATTTCATAAATCTGCATGTTTGAGATTCTATTACTGGAAGTCTGTGAATCCTGGTTCATGAGGTAAAGTGTCCACAGGGTACAAATGTGACATTGACTGATATGAAGCAGTAAAATAAAATAAAACACATGTCAGAGACACTTAAAATGGAAAGTTTAAAAAATGAAACCATCAAATTAAAAGACAATCTCATTCATTCAACTCTCCAAACAACAGCAGAAAGAGATTTTTCAGTCAAATCTGAATGTATGACTGTCTAAGGCTGTATTCACACCTGCTAGTCCGGTTGACTTGGTTTGATTTGGGACCATAATTGCAACATTGTTGCTGTTTTTAGTTGGTGTGATTTGGATTCATGCTGCACTTTATAAAAAGGACCAAATAAGATTAGGAGCATGTTTCATCCCCGCCTGTGGTGGCGCTGTGGAGTTTCTGCACTCCCTTTTTTATTGTTGTTACTGTACTTTCTGGTGCTGCCGTGGGACAGTGAAATGTAAACAAACTGGAGTAGCAGCAGATTCTGGTGGTTTTGTTTGGTGAATGTTCCAGATCAATATTCTACAGTAATGGGCTCAGAATGAGCAGATAACGAAACAGAGGACTAAACAAGGCAGCTGAAACAGCAGCACAATATAGTCCACTTCCTGCTTTTGGTGCGGTCCCAGTCCAGTTGCGTTCACACATGCAATCGAACCACACCAGATTCCGTTTCAACTGAACCGAGACCCATGTTTTTAGGCGGACTCGAGTTTGATTGTTTGGCCTAAATCAGAGTTCAGTTGCCCGTTTACACCTCCCCAAACGAACCGGACTTTCTGTGCAAACGAACTAGAGTTCAATTCAAGCGGACTAAACAGGGCAGGTGTGAATGCACCCTAAATAAACACAAAACATTGAGAGTGAGTGAGCATTTGGACCTGGGTGGTAATAGACTGGTTTCCACAGCCATTGCAAGACAGTCATACAGGAAGGAGATCCTTTTGGGACTGTGCTGGCTGTGTATGAAGCGTACAATCCACTGGACACACTGCTCATGAGATTCCTGCACAAACACGGGGTATTAAAACACAAAAATATAACAAATATACCTATAGATTTTTGCAAAAACAAGTTTGTGTGAGTGTAGAAACCTGTGGCAGGCTTCCCCAGTACTGTCTGAAGGCTCCAAGACAGCTGATCAATTTAGTCCTCTCGTCCTCTGGAGTGTCCATAAACATCCTACAAGCAGAAATCAAACTTACAGCTGCAGATTTGAGATTTTACAGTTATTATAGGTGGATGTAAATAAATTAAAGTCTTACCCTGCAAAAGCCTCCTCGATCATTTCAGTCTTCTGTCAGACGTGAAAATTTAATGATTAAAATCTCAGTCTTTAAAGAAAATGTGATTTGACTACGCGGTACGTTTTGATGACAAATATTATACATGTTCAAAGAAAATCAAGATGCTTAAAATGTCTTTGATTTTAAAGTTTGTAAATAATAAGTCATTTTTAAATGTTAAAATGATTTAACAGTAGTGATACATTTACTTAGTTTTTATTAATCTTCAGTAGAAGTGCGGTATTTTCATGATCAATAACTTACAAATGTGTTTTAAGTTCAGTGAACGTCTCACTGAAAAGGCATTCTGACGCTAGTAACAGTTAGCTCATCTGGAATCAGTTTACACAGATTATATTTACCACTACATCTTCAAAGATGCTCTGCAGTTGCGTCTCCATAGAAAGCGCCATGTTTGCAATATGATGAGTCGATTTTTACCCAAACATCACTGGAACAAACACACAAACACCAACAAGCTAAATGCTAACAGTCATTAGCAGAGCGGTGACGCGCGCGCTGCTACCACCAAAACAGCCCGACTATACATTGGGGAGAACAGATGAATGGTTCCGCTGCATTTTGGCCCTCTTTCCTTTGTTGTCAATACGTAATGCACCAAGTATAATTTTTATACATTATTTATATAAGTCTACATAACATTGATTTTAATTTATGCATTATAAAAGTTTGCTCTATTTACCAAAAGAGCAATAATGTTGACCACGTAATTAACTGCTTGGTGTTTAGTTGGGCATTAAAACTTAGAAAATGTATTTTTCTAGGTCTAAACAACTTTAAACACAATAAAGTCGCGTCACGTAACTCTTAACGCTTAATCATTTATTATTCTACAGCAGAGCTAAATGGCACGTGAGACAGAATGAAACGCGGTGATTGCCAGTGAGAAGAAACGCACCGGATGAGCTGAATGGAAAAATGGAAAATTCCAGGTGAGTTGGATGAAGGAACAGAATACAAGAAAGAACAGAGCAAAAACGCGCACGTTTTTCAGAACACCTGAAAAATTCATAAAAGGAGGAAACAGAGTTTTACTAAAGCCATCATAGTGTCAGAAATAAAAGGGGTTTAGGTGTAATGTGCACAAACAGGTGAGATCACATTCCTCCTCGAACACGGAAACCCGACTCACCGTAAGTCATTGAGGTTTTACAGGTTTACGTGGACAATCCGCGGTATTTCTGCACTCTGACTTGACACGACACAATATTTTCTTAACCATGTTTGTCTTTTTACGCATTTTCTGTAATTTGTGAGGAAGGAGAACACAGCAGGTGTCTGTCCGTCAGTCTGAGGAAGCACCGAGCACCTGGATAAGTTGGAAAACCGCTGATTTCTTGTTAAAAAGATGATCGCACCATCAGACTGACATCATGTGGATTAAGTTTGCTCTTTTTGGCTTTTTAGTTCTGCGCTGCGCAGGTGAGACGGACTGATTGGTTTGTGAAAACTTGTGAACTAGTTCTCATGTTTAAATGTTACAGGTAATTCAGGGAAATGTGTAAAGTAGTAGCCTACTTATAAGGGTGAACAATGATATCTGAATATTTTTACACAAAGAAGAACTTTAAGGTAAGTCCAGCAAATTTTCAAATTGATTGAGTCAATTGCTGAAAGAAGGATGTTGAACAAGCCGCTTGTTTTTAAGGTGTTTTTACACTTTTAAGTAGTTTTTGTTTAATAATTTGAGGATTTTATTTGCAGTAACAAATGATACAAGAGCTCATTTCTGCAGCGAAAACTTTTTAAAATGATACCAGTACAAAATACTCATAGGCTATAAATATTTTTCTTAATCTACTTGCTTGATTTGTTTGCTGGTTTATTTTTAATATCATTTTCCTTTTACTTCACTGCATTTTAATGGGAAACACCTAAACGTTCAGATTCTTTAGAAAAAAGGTACCCTGATTTTACATCGTGTTTTAACTGAGAAGCAGTGAAACATGTGCAGACAGAACACAGTTGCTGCCAATTAGAGAAACAGTCTGTTGTAAAAAAGTATGAAAAAGTTATTTATTAACCTGAATTCTAAGGTTAGAAGTTTAAAGAGCAGCAGATTGAGACATGTGAACAACTTGCTTTTAAACATTGTTTAAATTTGTGTTTATGATTTTTTTCAATGACTGAACCTATTTTTTTATTTCTTTCATCCTCAGTGTCCTCCTCGCTTCCCAAACCAACTAATGTCGACTTCTCATCTATAAATCTAAGGAACGTGCTGCAGTGGAGTCCAGGAAATGGTTCTCGAGATGACACACACTTTACAGTGGAATATGGCATGTGAGTCGAGAATTTACAGCTTTAGTTTGTCAACAAAAAAATGTATTAAAGCATTCCTAAAAAATAACTTGGAAGTCTGGTAATTACTACTGCAAAAATGGAGTTTATGGTAAATAAATAACTGATATTTTATCTTAGCTACGGGAAACCGGTCGAGGTCATCAGGGGAAAACAGAAGATGTGGAGATCAGTGAGGCAGTGTACAGATATATTACATACATGGTGCGATCTAAGCGCTGAGACGTGGGATGTGGAGGAATGGTACTTTGCCAGAGTTCGTGCTGTGAGGAGGAAATCCTCTTCAAAATGGGTCGAGTCACCAAGATTTGAACCAAAGACGGAAAGTGAGTGAAACACACAGGACTGAGATGTTTTTGCTGGAATAGACTTGATGTTTTTAGGTAAATAAATTTATGAAAATAACACTAATTTTTCTATCCATGTAGCTGTTTTTGGTCCTCCTCTGGTTTCTGTGGAAATAGAGAACAACAGCGCCATCATCACTCTAAAGGGACCGATGAGGTATCCACTAAACAACCACACATTAGTACTCCCCATGAAGGCAATCTACCCCCAGATGTCCTATGAACTCTCCATCCTCAACACCCACCTCAACCAGATGGTGAGCAGAAATAATCTGCATTATGTTTCTGATTTATTGGTGCACCAGCTGATGAATGGTTTGTTCTTCTGCAGCAACATATTCCAGAGGTCTCCAGTCCGTATAAATATCAGCTGATGGAGTACAACACAAAATACTGCTTCTCTGCCAAGTCAGGATTCAACTCCATAAAACTGAATAGCAAGTTCTCAGCTTGGTACTGCTTGACCACTCCCAAAGGTACAACAACATTACCTTCTGTGAAACATCCTGGTGGAAAGAAATGTGACCAAACAAGACTGTAAAGCTAAAAAGAAACCGATGCTTCACATTGTTGTTCTGCATGCCGCTCCTACAAGGTTAATTAGAAAATGCTCTTAATGTTCTTTCAAACTAGTTACACAACACAAAGTTAATTTATTTGTGTCACCAGACAAAGAGCTGGGAGAGATTCAGGATTCCCTTTTTCCCCTCAGATCCTGTGATTGAGCAGCTGAAGAAATCCCTCGTGGGTATTGTTGTTCCATCCCTGTGCATTTGCTTGTGTGTGGTGGTCATCTACCTTCTCTATAACTACCTGTCTGGGAAGGACCAGAAAAGCCCATATATACTAGTAATGCTCACACACTCTCAATTAAACAGTTATCATGACTGAATCTGCCTGTTCATGTTTGTCAGCATGTTTGTTGCTCTTCTCTCTCCAGAAACAACCTTCATTTTTCCCGCCTCCTCTCAAGTCTTTTCCTGAATATACCAGTCTTATTGTCGTCAGCCTGATCAGTGACGAGCCACCTCCACATCTCAAGGATCAGCTAAATGTTCCAGATCCCCCTCCAAACTACAGTTCACAGAACGCTGACTCTTCCCAAGAACCGGATGATCCATCAGTTGACTATGGAGCTGTTGTCAGTGAAGAGCCACAGAGTGAGCACAACGGTGGAGACAATGGAAACAATCAGGTGTGTGGGCAGGGTCAGTCAGCAGGTGCATACGCCCCTCAGATAAATGCTCGTCTCTGCCAGAGGTGGGCCCAAACAGGTGGTCAGTCACATGTGACCAACGATGCGCTAGCAGAGGTGAGCACTCCACAGGTGCACCCACAGTTCCAAGTACCTATAACTTTACCATCACAGTCTCAGGTACCAAATCAGTCTCCTCATGAAGAAAAAGAGTGTCCAGGTTTATTTGATTGTAGAAACCCAAAAACCAGCCACCTCAGTGTCCGTCTGGATGTACAAAAACAGAAAGAGGCAGAGAAGATGGATGAAAAGACAACAGGAAGTGAGGAGGAAGGAAGTGAGAGGGAGAATATTCCTCTGCTTTCTGGTTATGTACGTCAGAATATTTCAACTAGGCCTTCTGTCCAGTGCAACCAGTCTGGTTGCTCATCCGTTTACTGTGGTGGTCTGACTCCACATGCAGCACATGGAGCAGAGGAAGAGGAGGGTGAGAAAGAGGGGGGAAGCATGTGTACTCCTAGAAAAGATAAAAACGAGCCACTAGTTCTGACTCAGATGGATTCAGGCTTGAAAAAGGAGGATTTAAATGGAGCAGGAAAAGATGTGGAGATGTACATAACAAGAGGTGAACTGAAGGTAGAGGGTGACCTTCTCCTGCAGATATTTGAGGAAGGGGTCCAGAGGGGCGAAGCGACAGAGTTGGTGGTAGATGATGTTTTTGAGAAATGGGGCTTGATTGTCTCCTAAACACATAAAGCTCAGTTTTATATTAACTAATCTACGAGCAGTACGTGATAATATCACAGGTAGACGAGCACTTATTGGTTGTTTTTGTCTGTTTCTGTTGTGTTACTGCTGCTTTTGTTCTTCATGACCTCATTTACAAACTATAGCACTGTGATCAACTCTGAAGGTTAAACCTTATTGTCAGTGGAATGTTATTAGTGCCATTATTTTGTGTTTGTATTTAACGTTTGGATTTTTTAAAGAAATTGGACGCAACATTGCTATTAATGCTCCATCAGATTGCAACAGAACAACAATAAATTATTCTAGTCAAGACCTAGACAATGTATTGCTCCAAAACTGGTAAATAACATACCTGTAGTTAAATATGTGCTAACAACATTTTAGGATTCTGGTGATTCAGTAGTCATTTGTTCCAACATTCTTACAAAATAAACACTGTCTTGACTGTATATTTCCGAATTTACTATGTTAAATAATTATGTTCCAGATAAAGCATCAAAAGTCATATTTAGGGATAAGCATTACCTTATTTTGTACTTGGTGGTAAATGGAGTTCATTTACAATAAAACAGCTGTAAGATTCTCTAATGGGTGAAATGGTTCCTTGGTGAAAATTCTCAAGCTGAACCGACTGCACTTTATTCCTCGTTGATGTCTGTAAGTTAATCTGTTTTATTTAGTTTGCGTCTTCAGTATTACCTGTATTGTCATGTCAGCTTGTTTTTCTGGTTTTGATACCCTCCTGTATGTTTTTCACCTGACACGTTCACATGTGATTGTAGTTCATACGGTCTCATTTACATGTCCTCAGATGTCATTGATTAATTTTACCTCAGGATTCCACCTCCTTAAGCAAACAATGACAGTTAATTACTAACAACTAGAGGACAGTAAATACTTTCACTTTCTTATTTGTACTGTGGTGCAGTGGAAAGCTTTAAGGTTTTATCATATGAAGGAAGTGATCGTGTGTATTTAGTTATTTTAGTTCCTCATATTATGTCTCTGTTTATTGTTCAGTTTTAATGAAAATTTGAAACACTCTTTGTATAAATTATTTGTTATTTATGTGACTTTGGCCACACGTTTTTCTTGTTCTTGTTATGAAATAAGTCTCCATGGCCTTGGACTTGTAACTTTTATACGTCACAGGAAGAGGCAATAAAACTCAACAGGTACATCTGTTTCTGTTTCCTCTCACGTCGTGATGAGAAATTTAATGCTGTTTTATGTATCTGAATTTAGGGGAAAATAATGTGTTTTAAAATTTTGTAAAAGGTTATGCACAGCAAAATAAATGTACTCTCAAAATAAATAATAAACTAAAATGCTGTTACAATTGTCCTGTCTTACTGGGTTCAGGAGTTAGTAACAATCTGATGGTGGCCAGTAACCAGGGCCGGTTCTGGGCATAGGCAGACTAGGGTGCCCTCTGCTG
>SSNP01000200.1:389725-411860 GCA_006937955.1 Pachypanchax playfairii | reverse complement strand
GAGGGGGCGCCAAATTCTCTTTTTTTTTCTTTTTTTTTGACAAACTGTTGGACACATCATTCATCTCATGTAAAGAGCAAAATAAGTAACTATCTATCTATCTATCTATCTATCTATCTATCTATCTATCTATCTATCTATCTATCTATCTATCTATCTATCTATCTATCTATCTATCTATCTATCATCTCTACTGTTCATTTTAGTATGAATAAAAAAATTTTTGCCAAATACTCCAGTTATTGAGTTATGTTGTTTCTGTTCTGGGCAGTAGGGGGCGCCAGAATCCTTTTTCGCCTAGGGCACCATGCAGCTCAGGGCTGGCCCTGCCAGTAACACACAGCGTCTTTCAACATGAACGTTTACTGTAAGACTTGAGGTTTGACTTTAGATTTTGTGTTGTTAAATTCAGTCATGGGGCTGCACAGTGACAAGAAGGTCTTGGGTTCTAAACCTGACTGGGACCTTTCTACATGGAGTTTGCATGTTCTCCTCATGTGAGTTTTCACCAGCTTCATCACACAGACCAGAAACATGCTGGAGGTTAACTGGCAAAATTTGGTGTGTGTGAATGGTTGTTTGTCTATAAGTGGCCCCTGTGATGGACTGGAATCCTGTCCAGGTGTGACCCCGCCTCCTGGTCAGTGACAGCTCCATGTAACCCTCAACAGGAATTAGTGGGTTTAGATAAATGACTGACTGATATTCAGTCTATTCATTTGTTTAAAATACAACATTTTCTATTTCTGTTCAATGATAAACTGATTACTTGTGTATTGACTAAAATAAAATTAAATACTTGCTATAATTTGAATGACTCATTAGTATGAAATTATACAAAATAAATGTACAGGAAGAAGCAGGTGTGCTGAAGTTCCATGGCAGGTTAAACCCCTCTTATCTCAAATTACATTTCTAGTGTTTTAGTCATGGTGTCTGAGTTTGCTTTTGGTTTTCACTGAGTTTTTCTAGTCAGGGTGTCCCTGTGTCTTAGTTTTAGGGTTTTTTGGCACAGAAATCTAAGTTATTTTGTCATTTTCTGCCACGTCAGTCTTTTGTTTTTCCAATTAAAAACTCCTTTGATTTGTAATCCTCACACCTCTGAGTCCTGCCTGCACCACGGTCCATTAACCATGACATTTAAATAACAATAACCCATAAAATAACATTGAAACCATTTCTCAAGATGGTCACAGTGGATACTGTCAGAAAAATTTAGTAAAAAAAAAATCTAAAAATCCTTAAAATATTTTAGGGGCCATTTCAACAGCTATCAGGGATCAACATGGTGCTTTTGGGCATCAGAGTGCAAATGAAAAGGTATATAGCATGGAGCTTCATCCTCAGTGATGAAGATGCTGTTTCAGTCTGTCGTAGTGAAGAAGGAGCTGGAAGGGAAAGTTCTGGATGTACTGTTCTGTCTACGTTCTGACCCTCACCAGGCTGGTCATGAGATCTGGATCCTGACTGAAAGAACCAGATCCTGGATCTTCCTCTGTAGGGGGGCGGGGTCAACCTTAGAGATCAGGTGAGGAGCTCCGTCATCCAGAGTGAGCTTGAAGTAGAGCAGCTGCTCCTCCTCATCAAAAGGAGTCAGTTGAGGTGGTTTGGGCCTCCTGGTCACCTCCCCATGGAGGTTTACTGAGCATGTCCCACTGGGAGGAGCACTGTCAGAACCAGAACCTGCTGGAGGGATTATAGATCCTCTCTGGTCTGGGAACATCTCAGGATCCTCCAGGAGGAACTGGATCGCGTCATCAGGGTGAGGGCGGGCTGAGTTTCTCTCTTGAACCTGTTGCTCCTGAGACCAGTAAGAATATGGATAAAACCTATTACTTTGAAATTAACCATAATAAATTTGTAGTTAACTGTTAATATTCTATTCTATAACAAATACTGATAATTGGTGCATATTTTACTTAAAATGCTGTATTTAAATGTATTTAATGTTCTAACTGTTGGTATTTGGGAACCTTTAGGTGGCGCGATGGGATTTAACGGTAACTCCTCCATGTCTGTTTATCCAACATGGCGTCGTTCAGGGCGGCTTCAGCTCCCTCATCACTGGGCGGGACCGCGGTGGGTCGAGCTGCCCGCAGTTGGGCACTTCCGGTGGGGTCAGGTTTCCTTCAGATCGGCATTTAAATTGAGCTGCTGGAGCATCAGCTGCTGTCACATTCAGCTCAGAGCGGCGGCAGGAAACCGTTAGCGCCAGTTTAACAATAAGCTCTTGTTTGAGGCTGGAAAACAAGAGAAACATCTTGTCGGCTGGGAAGAGATTTGGGTTTATTTTGGGGGTTTTATGAGAAGAAGAAGAAGAAGAGCAGGAGACGGCGGCTGCAGCTCGGTGCATCATTTCGGAGACTCTGCTGGTTTTGAATGGCGGTAATGTGTAGAATGATTTAGCGTTTCTCAGCAGAGCTTATAGATAAATAAAAAGAGGTAGTAATAAAAAAAACAAACTGGGTTAAAAAGACTGTTTTGATGCGGTGACTTGCTTCAGTGGCCTGGACCGAACCTGGACCGGACCGGAGGGCGTTTGGGTCAGGATTTCATTCTGAAAACTGGATAAAACAGTTTGATTTGTTTTAGTTGCGCATGTCAAAAAAAATAAAACAGCGTTCATTTTTTATTGAGTTAATATCAGACATCAGTATAAAGAAACAGTGTAGATTGGTTAAATCACTTTATTTAATTAAGACCCCTGTGGCACAATAATATTGATAAAATTATGACTTTTTTTTTTACAAGTTTGGATAACATTTTTTGAAAGAGGCTCTTAAAGCAGTAGTACGTTTTTTTGTGTAAACATTTGTTATATCTACATAGAAATCCTGGATCGTTGTGACATCTAACTTTTTCATCATATTTAGGAATTTCTTTCAATTTTAAAGAAAGTTTCCAAAGTTTAACGTTTTCAAACATTGAGGTAAAAATCTGACAAGTATCCAGATAATCCCTAAAGTTACTCCTCAATACTTATCAGTTGTCCAACTAGTCCTAAAATCAGCAAACTGCAGCAATGTTCAGCTGGCTTGGAACCGATGACAGGAGAAAGAAGGAGCCAGAAGTCTTTCAGACGGTCAGTGATGGACTGAAAAAACTCTACAAAACCAAACTCCTGCCTCTGGAGGAGAGCTACAAGTTCCACGAGTTCCACTCCCCCGCCCTGGAGGATGCAGACTTCGACAACAAGCCCATGGTCCTACTTGTGGGACAGTACTCCACCGGCAAAACCAGTTTTATACGGTGAGGAAAACCACATCTATGTTCACTTACTGAGAAAAACTGCAGATTAAAGTTACACAAACAGACAGAAGCAGCTGGAAAGATTATTGACTCCATTAAAAAGTTTGTTTATTTAATACCCACACAAATGTGACGTATCTGACTTGTTCGCACTCGGTGATCTGTTTGTGTTTACATCAGAGCAGATGATTTGAACTTGCAGCTCTTGGACGTTAGAGTTAAAGATAAACAGCATGACCATGATGTGGAAACTTGGTGTGAGCTGTCACGCCCCGGGGAGCTGGAACTCTAGTGTTAGTTTGTAATCTTTGCTGCCTTTTTGTCCTTTGAGTTAATGAGTAAAAGGAACCGAGGTTGAGGAATTCTTTGCTTAAATCAGTCATAATATAAAATGACATGATTTTATTTTTTAACAAACATTTCTAGTTATCTTGTTTTTATAAGCAGGGACATATTTATAATAAATATTGTTCATGTGATTGGACAATGTCCTTTCTGTTGTGCCAGTTAGATTCTAGTTTATTAAATAATATATAAGGACATTAAATAAATGATAACAAACATGGAACTTGCAGATTTTATTACATTTCTTCTTTAAGTTAAAGATTTACTTCCGAGTTTTGCTGTGAGCTTCACCTCCGCTGTCTGGAATCGGCTGCTGTTAGCAGCAGGGCCTCCATCATCTTTGGCCCCTGACACACACATGCACGCGCACACACACGCTCAGAGAGCACTGTGGGTAATTAGTGGCTTTAAGCCTTTAAAAGCCAGATAGAGGATGCTGTTAGCGACTTCCTGCTACATGCAGACATCTCTGCTCTCTCATCTTCTGTTTCAGAGTCGGACTCTCACTATTTCACTCTCTTTTCCTCCAAGCAACCCCCCACCCCCCCAAGTCAGGGGTCTGACCCCACCACATTTTAACAGTGAGATGCAGAATGTGCAAACTGCTGAGTAAAACCCCTGATTGGAGCTCGAGTTCTTGCAGCATGCACTCGGGGCCTCGGGGGTTTCACTCTTGGTCTCTTTGAAGAGACAAGCCTTTAATCAATCAGTTGTAGCTTTTATTTGTAGTTTCACATGAACTAGAAACAATGGC
Organism: Pachypanchax playfairii; assembly: GCA_006937955.1. NCBI lineage: Eukaryota > Metazoa > Chordata > Actinopteri > Cyprinodontiformes > Aplocheilidae > Pachypanchax > Pachypanchax playfairii. Next base: position 407,512 of record SSNP01000200.1, on the reverse strand, counting down.
TCCTTCCTGTGCAGCGTCTTCTGAATGAGTCTTTACCAGGTCAGTGCTGAAGGACAGTAACGGAGTCGATTTTTCTTCAGTTATTCATAGATCAGTAATTTGAACCTTGAGGCTAAAATTATTGATTTAACCTTTGAGTTGATAAAGAAAACAAGTCATTCTCTGAATTTAGTTGTGATTAAACACATTTCAGTAAAGTTCCTGACTTGATGATCCACGTAAGTTTTCACTTTCATCTTACTGTTGCATTAAATGTACAGACTGAAAAATGATGCAGTGATCTGGCATCATGTGTAGAACATGCTCTGTACTGTAGCTTCATCTATGTTGCACAATCTCTGTACAGACACATTAAACAGACACGTGTACGTAGAGATGGCTCTTCCAGGCACTGCTGGCTCCTCCACCAAGGTGTGTGTGTGGAGACGATCTATAAGAGGAGCTACACACATGACTCGACTCCTGTCTCATAAATCACCTTAATCTCCTTTTATTACCCGTGTTGACATTATAGGTTGAAACGTTCAATAGAAAATGTGAAAAATGAAGGATTTAATCCTTCATGCTGGAAATAAATGACCTTTTTTTAACATTTATTACTATTTTAAAATCAAATATTCATTTTTTAACCATCTTAACTTCATGCTGGAGTTTTTAATAGATTCTTTGCAACTCAGGCTGTCAAATTTGACTTTTTTACCACAGCATCAAGTGATGAAACACAAGTGAGACCAAGCTGAGAAAAATCCAGTGAAGGTTATGTTGACATTAAGATCAAAATGGCGGGATTTGACACAAAACTTCATCTTTAAATTTCTATTTTTCTGAAAATTCGTGACAAAAAGTTTCAATAAATGGATGTGATTTTCAATTATTCAGTTTTTTAATTCTATGTAACTGAAAACCACTTAAATACCAAAATATGTGATCAGAAAAACACTGTTTACTGTTTGTAATAAACCCTGAAGATGTTTTCAGGCCTTTATCCTGATCCTGATCTGATCCCCGTCAGAGACTTCTGATTTTAAAGTTTATTCATGAATTCTATTTATTATTAAAAGCATGCTATTGAGTGTTTAAAGCTGTTCGGTTGATTTGCGGTCTACAATTGTTCTTTGTTTTTGGAACTATCGTGTTTCGAGGATCTTTCCCTCACAACATCAAACCTTTTATCTTCGCTTGGTTTAGTTTCACTCTCTGCTCAGTTCTTCGAAGAAATTCCTTATTTTGTTAATATTAAACACCATGAACTCCCATCTCACCTGCAGCTACCTGTTGGAGCAGGATTTTCCTGGAATGCGGATTGGCCCAGAGCCAACCACAGATTCTTTCATTGCGGTGATGCACGGCGATACAGAAGGAGTCGTCCCCGGCAACGCTTTGGTGGTCGACCCCAAGAAGCCCTTCAGAAAGCTGAACGCGTTTGGAAATGCGTTTCTCAACAGGTAGAAACTTTCAGACACACTTTGTGGGGGTTTGGTGTTGGACTTGTTTTCAGGAGAGATGACGTGTTGAAGCGAGGTGAAGTGTGTCAACGTTGAGGGGAGACTGAAGTGGACACGTGGAGGAGAAGTGAGAATCCACACCATCACTCCACATTCCTGTGTGATTGAGTTTCCCTTCTCTTACTGGTCAGACTTTCTCTATAAATGGAATGCTGTGTGTGTGTGTGTGTGTGTGTGTGTGTGTGTGTGTGTGTGTGTGTGTGTGTGTGTGTGTGTGTGTGTGTGTGTGTGCATGTGTGTGTGTGTGTGTGTGTGTGTGATCAGGTTCGTGTGTGCCCAGCTGCCAAACCCTGTGCTGGAAAGCATTAGTGTGATTGACACACCGGGAATTCTGTCTGGAGAGAAACAGAGAATCAGTCGTGGTAAGACACACGATTCACACACTTTAATTATCCTGTGTGTGTGTGTGTGTGTGTGTGTGTGTGTGTGTGTGTGTGTGTGTGTGTGGGTTTGTATTTCTGACCTCCTGAGGACCAGTTTCCTGACTTTTACTATCTTTCTGGGGTCCGAGGGTTCTTGTGGGGACTGAAGCCTGGTCCCCATGAGGGGGACTCCCCTTTTTAGGGTTAGGGGTTAGGTTTATAGGTATGGTGTGAATAGAGTTTTAGTTAGTCTTAGGGTTAGTTATAGATCAGTAATGGTTAAGGTTAGTAAAAGGGTTTGGGTTAGGTATAAATCTAGTTACTAAAATCAATGGAAGTCAATGGACGGTCCCCATAAGGATACCAAAACACACTTGTGGGTGTGTGTGTGTGTGTGTGTGTGTGTGTGTGTGTGTGTGTCTTGTGTGTGTGTGTGTGTGTGTGTGTGTGTGTGTGTGTGTGTGTGTGTGTGTGTGATCAGGTTCGTGTGTGCCCAGCTGCCAAACCCTGTGCTGGAAAGCATTAGTGTGATTGACACACCGGGAATTCTGTCTGGAGAGAAACAGAGAATCAGTCGTGGTAAGACACACGATTCACACACTTTAATTATCCTGTGTGTGTGTGTGTGTGTGTGTGTGTCTGTGTGTGAGAGAGAGTTCATTCAACCCATTCAGCTGCAGCCTCACAGTCACACTGAGCTCTGAAACATAATGTCAGCATTTCCTTTCAATGTGTGTGTTTGTGCTTCATTCATTTCAAAAAGCTGGAAACAGTAACAAAACACACACACACACACACACACACATAAAATAACCAGTAAACATGTAAACATCTATCTGCAACATTGTTCACATGGTAAAAGAATTCTAAGGAAAAAAGAGACATTTTATTCAGTGAATAAACTAACAACCTGCTGAAAAGCTGCTACAGTCCAGATGCAGCTGTGGTCCTTCACATCAGATCCAGAGTCCTGTGCAGGAACCTAACCGGGCCCACTAAACCAGATGAAGGATCCTGATGAATCCTGAGGTTCTGAATGAGAGCGAAAGCTGCAGAATGAGTCACGTTACTAGAAGCACTGAATATTTATATAAATACACAACAATTCTAAAATAAACAAATAATTAAAATCCGATAAAACAGGTGGAAAGTTTTATTGAGAAAGATGGAACAACGAGTGTTGAGCTAGAAATAAAAGTGTCTGAAGAACAGCAGAGAATCATGATCACAGCTGAGTTCAGATCATTCAGATGAACTGAAGATGGACTGAAAGAGGAAACTTTAATACTGCTTCTCATCTACGTTCGGATAAATCTCACATCTCATCCGTCGTGATCGTCGACTGAAACAAACTAGTTGAGTAAAAATCTCTTTAATGGCCTGAAGTGTGTGTGTGGGGCATCGCTGACATCCCAGAGCTGGATGATGGCATCACTATACCAACCAGCAACATTCCACAAAGAACCGAGATACTTACAGCAGGTCATAAATACTCTGGTTTTCTCTTCTGAACTCTCGGTACGTTTGGCTGTCGTGGATTCAGAGAATCTTTCTGATAGTTTATGAGTGAAGGTGCAACTGATGAGTTTGTTTTGATTTAATTAAGTCACACAGCTGGTTACATTCAGTATGTTCTCCAGGAGTTCTTGCAGCTCAGGTTGAGTCTACGGGGATCTAGACTTCACTCACACCCTACAGGTGGAAAGTTGTTGGTCATCACTCGTTTATAAATGACACAGTGACGTGTGAGTTACTGTGCTGTGTGTCACTGTGGTTGATTTAGATTTGTTTGATCTAATAACTGATTGATCCCAGCTGTTCTCGCTCTGCAGATGTTGAAGGATGTGTTTCTGTTTTCAGTCCATCACATCGTTGATGACATGATGTTGGTGTTTACACGACTCGTTCAGATATTTTCTGTTACAATCCTTCTGTTTCATTCACCTCCTTGCATTGCTCATTTTATATGCGTGTGTGTGTGTGTGTGCGTGTGTGCACGTGTGTGTGCAGATGAGGAGTTGTCAGGCTATATCAGGCTGCGTCGATGTCCGTTTGGAGGTATTGTTGGTTTTGCAGTGAATCTTAAAAGCAAGTGGTTTTAAAAAACACTTTTAAAAAATCCCCATCGTGATTTTGTTATCTGTGCAGCTTGTTGCATGTTCTTCACCCGCCGTGTCACATGACTTTTGTTAAAACACTGAATTCACCTTGTAAACTTGTGGTTAACTGAGTCGTGCTGCTGTTGAGAAACTGGGAGGAGATTCTTATTGGTCATTAGGTTTTATTGTTTATTATTTAGTAATCCTTTAATTTATAGTTTGACTTAAAGCTAAATGTTTGCTAGATCAGATGTCCCATCCTGTAAAAGTACCGGTACTAGCTTTGTACACAAACAAACTAACAGCTGATCCACATGAGTCACAGATCAAAGTGGATCTCAGAACTTTAGTAGTTCATGTAAAAGTAGTTTCATTAACTTCAACCCTGTTTTTATAGTAGAATTCTACAGGTATTTACTGTCTGGAACATTTCAGCATGTAGAAATACAGTTTGGAATTTCTGGACATTTTTACTGAGAAGACGTATAATATGAAACACTAATATAACAGAAATGTAAAAGTAGTTTTTATGAGTGAATCTTACTCAGACTAGCCATTAGCTTGTCAGTTCAGTCAGTAAGAATCTGATTTTATAAACTATCTACAGGTAATATATTAATTATTTATCTGTCCTTCTAAAGATGTTCTGTGAGACGTTCACAGGGTGAAGAACATTCCCTCGTGTTTGACGACACATACCATCACTAATGTTCTCTCATTCCCAGTGAGGAACTACAGCTACTTTACTGGCTATAATTCTTAATTTTAGAATAATTGTAGGTTAGTAAATCTGGATTAATCCCTGGCTTTGTTACATAAACATTTATTACATGTTTTTTCAGACACTTACAGTTAATATAGAATATAAATGAACCTTCTACTGGGAGGAGAACCTGAAGTGTGAACAGAAGAGAAACGCTGATTTGTTCTATTCAAAGCAGAAACATTTTAGATTTGTTTGTGTTTCAGTTTGTAATCTGAATAGAATAAGAGCTTCTTTGAAACGTATTTAAATCTTGAGTTAATATAAACTAACCAACTCACAAACAACCTGCCGGCTGTTGGAGTTTATTAATAATATAACTGACTGATTCTGTCCCAACTAAACAACCTTAAATGTTGGTTGAACATTTCAGATCATTAATCTTCAGCTTTAACGTTTGTCCTTTTTGTTCTCACGTCTGGTGGAGTTTCTCCAGGTAAGCGTGAGTTTTGACCTTGAAGAGGATAAAAAGTCTGAGCAGTCAGTGATCTGTTCTACTGACGGGCTTCGTTATCACTTTATTTAAAACTTATTTCAGTCTCAAAATGTCTCATTTAGTGTTTGAAATAAATCCAAACAGAAGAAAATAAGAGCTGTTTAACCTTGGGAGAATTGTTTTCATGAGCGGACATTCTCTTCTGTCAACATGTTGCAATATGAACCTCCTGTGTGACCTGCAGACACCACAATGACTCCTGGGAAGTTTTACACATGCTTCCATTACTATCATAATAAAAGGCATAAAGAGTTCTGTTTAAAATATCTGTTTTATTTCACTGAGTGACAATCTGACACTTGTTTACTGTGAGAAACTCTGAGGTTTGACTTCAGCAGATTTTGCAACTTTAGCAGGTGATATTTGGGATTTTGTGTATCTTAAAGAGATCTGCGTCTAAACAAGAATCCCAACTGCAGCGTCTTTCTGAGCTGGTGCAGTTTATGCACATTGTGCTGAAAAACTGCACATAATATGAATTCCTGCTGAGACCTGAGCAGTTTGCAACATGTTTAACATAAAATATGTCTCGTCTCCTGAAAGCTGGAGCTATTTGTCTCTCAGGAGAAGAAACTGAGGAGGAGGAGTAATCTCCTGCATTGCTGCTATCATAAGGAGATGGAAGGAAAAATTAAATTCCTTCTTTATTCGTGTGATGAGGGGGAGAAATTATTGCATCAACAAATAAATAGTCAACAAAAGTTATTTTCTGTGTTTTCTTTTTTTTTACTTTCAGGTTAAAAAGCAACTTTGAGTATAAATCTAGATAAAACCCCGAGTAGTTAGTGGTAATGTCACTGAGTAATTATCTGCTTTACATAGAAGGAGTCAAAAAACACGCCTTCATAAAGAATCAAAAATTGTTTAATCTTCCACGTTCTCATTGTTTCGTTTCCTGCTCTTCCTCGCAGGTTATGATTTTGCAGCTGTGCTGGAGTGGTTCGCCGAGCGGGTGGACAGGATCATCTTACTGTTCGATGCCCACAAACTGGACATTTCTGATGAGTTCTCAGAGGTGATAAAGGCTCTGAAGAACCACGAAGACAAGATCAGGTGCTGCAGGAGTTTCCTGTTGGTTGAACTGGGTGATGTTGTGAGCAGCTTGTTCATGTCCTCTCTGTCTGCTGTAGAGTTGTGCTGAACAAGGCAGATCAGATTGAGACCCAACAGCTCATGAGAGTCTACGGTGCCTTGATGTGGTCACTGGGGAAAATCGTCAACACTCCTGAGGTAAAACTGATCCAGATTCATGTTCAAGAAAATTACAGTCATCTTACATTTAATAGTTTTTATCCAACTGAATCACAGATAAAAAGTTCTCTGATGTTGTCTCGTCACTGACAGGTGATCCGTGTTTACATCGGTTCATTTTGGTCCCACCCACTGCTGATTCCTGACAACAGGAAGCTGTTTGAAGCAGAAGAGCAGGACTTGTTTAAAGATATTCAGTCCTTGCCGAGAAACGCTGCACTTCGAAAGCTCAACGATCTGATCAAGAGAGCAAGATTAGCCAAGGTGAGACTCACCTGGATGTGTTGGTGATGCAGGTGATGGGGACTACTTTGTTTACTTCCCAAACCGCGTGATGAGGAGCTGAAACATGTCAGCTTCTGCTGACATGTTCAAATCTCAGCATCGTGTGCACGTGTTTCCTCTCCATCGCTTTTACAGCCGCTGACCTTGACAGTTAAAACTTATCACTGTCACAGGAACCGGAACTGCTGTGAGTGATTCATGTCCCACTTCCTCTCTGGACAGGAAGTCAGGTAGGAGAGGAGTTTGAGGAAACATGAAGGAAACACACACGTAGATGGAGTTGTGCGTGTGCACGTGCATGTGTGTATGGCTCGATGTATCTATAACAGACTATTTGTGGGATTTTTTTACATTTTGTTTTTTAAAAACAAAACTCCAGCAGTTTGTAATAATAAAGTTTAGATTTAGTGGATAATTAATGAGTCTGAGGAGTGTTTAGTATCATGCTGGTTGCATAACCATCCTGCAAGTCCTCAGATCAGTGGTGGGCGGGACCCCACCAATAAAATCTTATCTCTATGTTATTGTCTTCTGATTGAATGAATGTTAAAGAGGCCATTTCATACACATTTCAGGACTTTGTGGTTATTTCTTAAGTATTAACCAGTAATATGAAACATTTTATATCTAAAAAACATTAAGAAATACTGATTAACAGACCTTTCAATCTGTCTGCGTTAAAATTTGTGTGGTTCCGGCTCCTTCCGTCAGCAGCTCGTTCATATTCATTATTCTAATTTGCTGGACTCTGATTGGCTAACAAACTAACCTATGAGAGCAATGTATACTGTTTCCTGCCCCGCTGCGCATGGCAACATCAGACGTTGTGTCTTCCTGTTTGCTACATGTTATGCTAACAGCTTTAGCCAGCAGCATGCTAGGTGTTATGCTAACAGCTTTAGCCAGCAGCATGCTAGGTGTAATGCTAACAGCTTTTAGCCAGCAGCATGCTAGGTGTTATGCTAACAGCTTTTAGCCAGCAGCATGCTAGGTGTTATGCTAACAGCTTTTAGCCAGCAGCATGCTAGGCGTGGTTTCAACTGCAGGAGCTGATGAATACTAACGAACAAAGGAGTTGTGATGAAACAGATACAGGCCGTTAGAACTCGGGAGAACTCGGGTTTTATCACCACCTGCGTAGTTTGAGAGATTAAAACTGAAAGAGAAGTTGTTGACCTGTTTTCACCCACTATGAAGGTAAGAACACCTGTGGAGCTAAAATATTCAACAGAAACCTCAGAAAAACTGTTTTTAATGGAAGGGCACCTTTAAGGTCAGTCGGATGTTAATGATCAACCTGTTCATGATCTCAAGTCTTTTGGGATTGTGTTTTAATGACTCACTGTAACCAGAGGCATTTCATTTCCTGTTTGTTTTCTCGCCTCATTCTGTATTCAGAGAGTAACATTTAACCCACTGTGATCAAACTCAGATATAAACATTAACTTCATGGTGGCATGTCCGCTGTCACTCCTCAGGACCAGGAAGAGAGGTGAAAGTAAAGGTGGAATGTGTTCACAGCTGACACGATGCATGTGATGTTTGTCACGTTGAGTTTGAGAATAATATACATAAAAGAGAATAACTCACTGAGTTAAAGACCTGTCCTGTTTTTTACCTGTGAGTTATTATAATGTCTTTAACTCCCTGTTTGCAGGTTCATGCTTATATCATCAGCTCCCTGAAGAAGGAGATGCCCTCCGTGTTCGGGAAGGAGAACAAGAAGAAGGAGCTGATCGCTAGTCTGGGAGATATTTACAAACGCATCGAGAGAGAGCATCAGATTTCACCTGGAGATTTTCCTAATCTGAAGAAGATGCAGGTAAAAACAGAAACAGGTGAAGACATTGTTGATTCATACACTTGGTTTTCTTACATAATAAACATTTTTTGTTTTTTGCAGGACCAGCTTCAAGCTCAGGATCTCACCAAGTTTCAGCCTCTGAAACCCAAACTGTTGGAGGCGGTTGATGACATGCTCGGCAATGACATCGCCAGCTTGATGGTTTTGGTTCGCCAAGAGGAGACTCAGCATCCCAACTCAGTGGTGAAGGGCGGCGCCTTCGATGGCACTTTGGACGGTCCTTTCGGACACGGTTATGGCGAAGGAGCCGGCGAAGGCATCGATGAAGCCGAGTGGGTCGTCGCTCGCGACAAACCCGCCTACGATGAGATTTTCTACACGCTGTCTCCTGTTAACGGAAAGGTGACGGGGGCCAACGCTAAGAAGGAGATGGTAAAGTCCAAACTGCCCAACACGGTTCTGGGAAAGATCTGGAAGCTGGCGGATATCGATAAGGACGGAATGCTCGACGATGAGGAGTTTGCTTTGGCCAATCACCTGATAAAGGTGAAACTGGAAGGACATGAACTGCCGTCTGATCTGCCTTCTCACCTCGTTCCTCCATCCAAGAGGAAAATACCAGAATAAAATATGAGCTGTGCTCCCAGCTGGACCCTCGAACCTCTACGTTAACCCTTCTTTCATCCTCACTGTAAAGAAATATAGACATAAAAACATTCATCTCACCTTCTGTTTCCACCTTCCATGTACCTGTAGTCTCAACTCCCACAAATAACTAAAATAACATCCAGTTAAATGTAAAAACAATAAAGGATTTTCTTCGTACGGGCTTCGATTCTTTAGATTGCAACAAATGTTTTTATGAAGTTTCAAAGCAGCACAGAATTATTACATGTTACGGATGTTAAACAGGTAATAAATAAATAGAATAAACACTGAAACAAACTGAACTCTGATGGAGATCTGATCGTTGCTGTTTCATATAAAAGGAACTGGGAATATTTTTGTGTGTAATCAGTAAAAATGACACGTTTAATTGCAGCATTTCACACACAGTCTGTTCTTCCAGGGTTTGTGGAGTATTTCAGACCTGGATGGGCGGGTCTGGTGATAACTTTTGTTTTTTAAAGGTGACATTAAAAAGTTTATGAGATTTGTTGGAAGGTGGAACCCAAACCGAATGAGGGCTGTTCTAATGTATAATCAGTTATCATGAAAATACAATAACAGGTTAATTAATCCATTTCTGGTTGCTATGCACTTTTCTTTGTGTTTGTTTGGAGGCTGGAGTGACATCATGATGACATCACTGTTTTACGTGGACCAGCTTTTGCATCTAAGGATGAAAACGTGGAGAAAAGACGTTTGTTTCTCTGTTTTTTGAGTCTCACTAATACGTACTGATAATAACTGTTACCAGGATCGTTTGGACTCGGACCTTGATGTTCTGCTTGTGTATCAGTAGTTACACGTATTATTAACTTGTTAACATCCAAGATGGAGAATATTCCACTGGTTATTATTTATAACACTCTAGTTATTAATCTGAAAGTAATCCAGTATAAATTAATAAAGTTCAACAGCTTTTTAAACTAGTGACACTGATTCTAACTAAGTTTGCCAAGTTATGTAATAAACACGTTAACCCGACAGCAGATTGGGTCCATCGTTAGTTAGAACAAACACTTCAGATCTGATTTTAATGTTCCTGAAATGTCCAACATGTTGAGTGACTGTTGCTGTTGCCTGGTGTTTCTACTGGGAATCTAAAGATTAAATACATTCCATAAATACAGATTAGGAGAGGAGAGTTAGCCTCCCCTCTGATAAAATAAAAAATCACACTTACTTCATCATTTTGATTCATTCTTTAAACTCCCTGAACTCTGATCATGTTGTTTAATCACACACTGTCCGTTAACACAAACAGCATCTTTACACAATCTGAACTGATTCATTAACTGAATTATTATACAGTGTGAGCGCGACATTAACCATCAATGTTTAAAAATCAAGCCACTCTGCATGTTAAACTCTTTCCCCACTCAGATTTCATCACAGTTCATTTACATGCTTGTTGGATGCAGATTGCAACACTGAGTTTGAAGTGGTTTTCATGCCGATTGCAACAGGATTTTAGTGGTGAGCAGATAAAGTGGAATCAGTGATGTCGCCATGTGTCGTGTGTTTATGAGACAGTGTTGCTTAAACGTGTTCCTCGCTGCTTTTCTGTCACTATAAAATATCCAAATGTAATAAAAAACATTTATTCAACTCTAACTTTTGACTTGAACATTTACTGTTGAGTTTTATTTTTAAAGCTCAGATTTTATGTCTCATGTTTTAGAAATCTGCAAGTGGTTCAAACATTCTGTCTGTTGTGTTTAAGGTTAAATTTAAAGGGATATTTCATCAGATATTTTGTGGAGAAGTTATGAACGATCTACGTTTTACCTGATTTAGAACTGTTAAACAACCTCAGTTTGGAGAAATGGAGCTTATTTCTGGATTATGAGCTAACAGCTCATCACAGTGGAGTCAGTGCAACAGCAGTTCTAATATAACAATTCAGAACATCATTTTACAGACATTACGTGGTTGTTTTGGCTGAGGAAGTGTTACAAACGGCGCCAATGCAAATTTCTGCTACAGATAATCATAAAATTAATTTAAAACATGAAGTACAAGGTCATGTAAATGCTGTTTTTAGACTATGACTCTGTATGTGTGCAGCCGTTTGCTTCAGTAACTATCGGTTATGCAGTGCACAGCCAGAATAACTGTATATTGTAAATAATGTTGAAAAAAGATCATGTAATTTTAAGATGGCAGACATCGACTTTGGTCTCGGCCCACTCAGATTAACATGTCACTCTTGAGCTTGTCCAAACGTCCACAGTAAGATCATCATGTTTCTTATAAGACATTTACAACACTGAAATGTTTAGAGTGTAATAAAGTCCTAAATTTAAATGACATTTTAACCCCAGGAGATTTTCATTGTTTCTGTAAAACTACTCGACAGGAATTCTTGTGCATTTTTCCTTGACAGAGAAGAATAAGGTGCAGGATGCAGTTTGATGTGGAATTCCTTCGTGTCATTTCTCATGAGGCTCCTTATCCTGAGTTCAGCTCAGGGAGGTTCTACAGTACAAACACAGATGATCATCAGATGATTCTTCATCTACAGTCTCAACGTGTTGGTGAAATAACACCAACAGGTTTCCATTAATGCAGATTTCCACTTTGTGCAGAGTTTCCAACACAACATGAGCTACAGCTGACAGGAAACGAGTCATGTGACTTCAGCCTGGAGCCACAAACATTTTTGTATCATCCAGGGACTTTAGCATATATTATTGTGTGTGTGTGTTGCAAGAGGCCAAAGCATCACTTCACACAGGATCTATAAAGCAAACACACACACACATGCAGAGAAGATGCGACCGTCTCTTTTCTCACACAGGATCTGTTCTTGTCCACCACTTCCTGTCTGTCCCACCTTGACCCTTCTCTGTCTCTCCCATGGACACATGCATCCTCTGTTGAATATTATAAACATGATTAGTTTTAATGAGTCCAGATCATTGAGGGGTGAAACATCTGATATGCATGTGTTACAGAAAAGATCAAATAAACATAGTAGGATTTTTTAGCATTTAGACAGTTTGCAACTATTTTTAGTGTTATGTGTGTTTACATCCTAAATCCTCACTGTTCAGGAAGTGACTTCTGATAACAGAACAAGAATAAACTGAGGAATAGGACAAATTTTTTAACTATTTTAAGTATATTATTTTTGCCTTTCCTGAAACGAGCTTCGACGTGAAGGACTAACACGACGGAGATGGACAACAGGAAACAGAATCTGATTTCAGAAGGAAACAAACACTCAGATCTTCAACTGGTTTGTCAGTTTAAGTAAGAAAGTTAAATCCTGTCAGCAGGAACGTCTGAATGTGTGTGTGTGTGTGTGTGTGTGTGTGTGTGTGTGTGTGTGTGTGTGTGTGTGTGTGTGTGTGTGTGTGTGTGTGTGTGTCTGTGTGAGTGGTTGTTTGTCTATATGTGACCCTGTGATGGACTTGTGACCTGTCCAGGTGGAACTCCGCCCTAATGACCAGCTGGAGACAGACTCTGAGACCCTGAACAGGAACAAGCAGGTACAGATACTGACTCGTGGCATATGTTGATCTGTTGTTTTGGGTTTTATTTATTAGATCATGGTCAGTAATTTTTTGGTGATTCATTAAATGTTTTTTGTTTATTCAGTTTTTCTGATCTGACATATTGTTCCGACCGTGTTTCTCTGTCTGGGTTGGTCATCTTGTCCTTCAGCAGCTTGTCATGCAGGACGAGTGGACAGTTTAGAGTAGAGATAAAACAGCTGATCCAATGATCAATGGTGTTGTTTTGTCACATAACTTTGTTGTGGTCTAAAACACGCCCTTCCCATGATGCATCCTGCCTCCTCACATCTGCAGGACACTGGATTCACCATCAGGATGTGTGACACGTTTCCATGTCCCTCTCTGATGTGTCCAGAACATGAACAGAACATGAAACACCAGGTCTTTCCTCTGTTCTCCATCAGCGCACAAATCCACTGACATTCAGGTCACAAGTTTAACCGAGTGGTGACACCTCAGTGATAATTACACTCTGTGTGTGAAAGGTGACACGGCGTGTGAGAGAACAAGGACTATGGAACAACAGGGTGGGTGTAATTAGGAGCTTGAAGGGGATTTTATGATTTAATAAGAAGATTTATGTTAATTATTTTGGATTGAAAAATTAAAAGTTCCATCTAATACTGGGAAGTATGGCAAGCCAGTGGGGTCAGAATATTCATAACCCTTTAATACAAAATGGATCATTTGATACACATATATCCAGGTTTCTAAGAGCTCTACTTCTTTAACAGGATTAGTACTTTCATGAAACCTGCTGTTTGAGTCCTGTATGTGTCTTCTGCCCTCTGGTGGAACTAAGTGATTATATCCAGTTTTAAAGGATCAATGCCTCAATTCAGTTTGATGGAAATTAGTTCAGCACCAATAATGATAAATGTATTGATTAACCGTTGATAGAAATGACAGAAAAAAGGCGGCAGATAAATAGAAACATGTGAATTAAATCTTACTGAGAGTGAATGGAATAAAATCAAGTTATTGACAACTCAATGTGATATTTTGGTCTGAGACACACAAACTCCCAAACTAATAAAATGCTTAAATTTTTGAAAATATTAATTTTTAAACTTCTTTTTTTCTTCTTTAAACTTTTTTTTTGTCTTTTCCAGTGAAGGATGTTAAAACTTTTTCTTTTATAGTATGTGTGTGTTTGTGTGTTTTAAAAATAATTCTAAATCAGTCTTGTGTCCTTGAACTTCTCCCTGACAGGGTCAACTTCCTGTGGAACTACAAGCAAACACACGTTCATGCAACATTTTTTCAGTTTTTAGACTTTTACTTATCAGTAAACATTTCAAACATAGCTCCAGCATCTCCACCCAGATATTCTGTGTGTCAGTTAGAATCATTTACGCAAATGTTTCACAGAAGCATCTTTTCTGTGTGGCTTTATTTGCAGCTCTCAGCATCTGGAAACAAATCCACACAACAATGTGTCAGATTCTGTTGAACATCGTTCTCATTGGTCGTTTCCTCCCACGTTTCCTGATTTCCACATCAAAACTCTGACAGTTAACTTCCAGGAAGCTGCTCTGCCCCGTGAGAACGTCAACTCTAATTCCCTACATTATTCATCCAAATACAAGTTTTTAACTTTAACGTCAGACTGTCTGTTTTTGTGTTTTTGAGCTGGAAATTGTCCATCAGATGGATTCCCCCCCCCTCGGTTCTGTACATCTTGTATTTCAGGGACCTTCCTGGATATTTTCCTCTCGTGCACACGCAAGAGGTTTTCATCATTGTTGCATAAGAGATGTCAGGATGGGAAACGCTGAGATACGTTATCAGGGAACACCGTGTTTTTAGGCGAACAGACGGGCAGCCCTGTTATTCTCACGCATGATTGAGTCTATTTTGAGTTTATGTCTAAATAACTCTTCTACTGTAATCTGAGGGCAGATTGTAAATTGATTATTGTTAATTTAACTATGAACAGAATACATTTAATAACATTTCAGCAACATTTGGCAACATTTTTCAACTAAAATCAGAACTTATGCTTTTGTGATTTCTGTCTAAACAAATTATTATAGTGATCATCATCAGGTTTCACACAAATATCTATGATTTGATGAGTTGATGAGGACACATTATATCTACATGTTTAGTTTTAGTGTTACATTAAAGAGGTCATTTCATACACATTTCAGGACTTTGTGGTTATTTCTTAATTATCAACCTGTAATATGAAACATTTTATAACTAAAAAACGTCAGAAAACACTGATTAACAGACCTTTCAATCTGTCTGCGTCAGCTTCCATCAGGCTTCGAGCAGCAGCTCGTTCATATTCATTATTCGAATTTACTGGACTCTGATTGGCTAACAAACTAGCCTATGAGAACAAGGTATACTGTTTCCTGTCCCGCTGCGCATGGCAACATCAGACGTCGTGTCTTCCTGTTTGTTACGTCTTATGCTAACAGCTTTTAGCCAGCAGCATGCTAGGCGTTATGCTAACAGCTTTTAGCCAGCAGCATGCTAGGCGTTATGCTAACAGCTTTAGCCAGCAGCATGCTAGGTGTGGTTTCAACTGCAGGAGCTGATGAATACTAACGAACAAAGGAGTTGTGATGAAACAGATACAGACCGTTAGAACTCGGGAGAACTCGGGTTTTATCACCACCTGCGTAGTTTGAGAGATAAAAACTGAAAGAGAAGTTGTTGACCTGTTTTCACCCACTATGAAGGTAAGAACACCTGTGGAGCTAAAATATTCAACAGAAACCTCATAAAAACTGTTTATAATGGAAGGACCTCTTTAAGTTTTCAGTAAAAACAATAAATAAAATGATTAAAAGGTTTATTGAATTTAGGGCTGAAGATGCGACTTCAAGGGTCGAAGTCTACAGGACAGCAGATCCACCCAGTTTATGTACCTGCTTGATCCTGTTGTAGGACACAGAGGGTCTGATGTGATGTCTGTCTCCAGAGGACATCAGGTGAGAGGCGGAGTCACAGCCTGGACAGGCTGGCAGTCATAAGACAGTAGAAGACTCAGGTAACTTGTAATTGTTGCTTTAATACGAATCTTTCTAAGGTGGCTGGTTTTGTTTCAGACTCCAAGAGGAAGAGAAGAATCCAGGTGTTCCAGGTGGAAGACCAGGTGAGGTCTTCATGAGAAGAAAAATAGACAAATAGAAAACGCTAGTATGTCACCAAGTAACACTGTACTGGCTCCAAAAATATGAATGTGGCTCCAGACCAGGTTAGGTACAGGTGAATGATGAGTGTTGATAAGGTGTAGCTAAGACTCGGAGGAGTGATGCACCATCATCACACAGCTTCAGGAACTATTCAGGAACCCATGGCTCCACCTGGCTGTGTGAAGAAAGGAAGTGTTCGTCCTCTTTCAGCAGATTCACCTCCAGCTGGTTTTCCTGTTACAGACTCGGATTCATCAAGTAAAGACAAGTTTAACTCTCTGGTTTCCAGGACGACCACCATCCTCACAAGAAGAATGAAACAAACAACAAGACACACCTTTAAATCAAGTCTTCAACAAAGACCTGAATAATGGATGGTGTGAAAACGATGGTTTATCAGACGGGAGACGTTTCAGAGTCTCTGAGACAGAAAAACATCCACAAACACAAAAAACTAAAAACTGAAATTTACAGATTCAAAGTACATTTATACTGTAAAAACCAAAATATTAAGATTCATAATATGAGGTTGCAGAGACAGCAGGACTTTTATTAGCTGTGTATTAGTCGTGTTTGAGGAAAACTGAAAATATTAATAAATAAAAGAAGATCAGAGTATTTAGACATGTCAGTTAAATCTAACCAGGCAGTTTTTTAAAACATACATGTGCAGCTGCACACGCTAAACAGTGATCATGTCTTTTTACTGCCACCTATTGGTCATTTACAAAATCCCCAAAATATTTCCTCTGTAGTGATAAAGAAAAGATTAAGTGTCTAAAAAGCAACATTTTTCTAATTATTAAAAAAGTAACTTTAATGGTAATACCTAAAACATTCATTTGGTCGTTTATTTATTTAGTAAATAACTAAACATTTGGGTTTGAGGAAAAAACAAACTTTATTATAACTGATGTTTGGAGGTTGTAAAACTGATCTGAAGACTGCTGATTCGGTACCAGCAGGTTGTGGTTGATTGTTTTTGATGCGTTTTGTTGCCGTCAGCAGCCACAACCTAATCTAAAATATTCTGCATCCTGTTATTCTCCACCGAAACTCATTCAATCTGCTTCTTTTTCTATATATAATTAAATATTTGAACAGAAATATTCCACCAGATTTTTCAGAGTAACTATAAATATTCAGATGTTTGTCTTTT
The DNA here is from genome assembly GCA_006937955.1 of Pachypanchax playfairii. Taxonomy (NCBI): domain Eukaryota; kingdom Metazoa; phylum Chordata; class Actinopteri; order Cyprinodontiformes; family Aplocheilidae; genus Pachypanchax; species Pachypanchax playfairii. The sequence goes on along the minus strand of SSNP01000200.1, from coordinate 390,452 downwards.
ACTACAGACATAATATCTATAAAAAAAGACTTTATGTGACAAACTTGACAATCTTTATTTTATATTTCACTCGACTATAACTGGAATAAAACCACATTTTTTTACACTTGCTGTATGATGAGATTTAACTTTAACAACATAACAGACATTTATACAAACTCAATTCTTGATGAATAACTTCACACTTTTACAGTTTTAAATCCTGAACAATTTATTTGATTCTGTCCCTGATATTGTTAAATAAAAAGATCCTCATAATTAAACTTATAAGTAACCAAACACTTCTAATCAGCCAAAATGAAGCAATTAATGAAATTATTCCAAGAATACAATCAATCTGATGCGTTATTCAGAATATAAAATCAGTTCTCGGAATTTGACTTCCTGTCATGTTAAAACCAGAAAACCAAAAAAAATCCTGGCGTGAAGCGAAGCGGGTACGACGGGTTAGTTTGTGGTGGTTAATGTTGCTGATCTGTGATGCTCACTGCTAAACCCTCGAGCTGGTTTTCCACCTCACACGTTCCGTGGAACCTGAGTTCACTCTGATGTTTACTCTTAATATTTACATTTACTCTGATTCTAACCTTCGTTCCCAAATCTGAAATTTATATCCAAAAATCTGCAAACTTCCTTTTTCAACATGAATTAAAAATTCTTCTTGTATTTAGTCTTTGGAATTTGTGATTGAGTTTATTGTTTTGGTAAATCAGGTATTGATCAGGTT
>SSNP01000200.1:373259-381127 GCA_006937955.1 Pachypanchax playfairii | reverse complement strand
ATCCATCCATCCATCCATCATTCATACATCCATCCATCCATCCATCCATCCATCCATCCATCCATCCATCCATCCATCCATCCATCCATCCATCCATCATCCATCATCTATCCATCCATCCATCCATCCATCCATCCTGCATCCATCCATCCATGCATCCATCCATCCATCCATCCATCCGTCCATCCTGCATCCATCCATCCATCCATCCATCCATCCATCCATCCATCCATCCATCCATCCATCCATCCATCCATCCAACATCCATCCATCCATCCATCCATCCATCCATCCATCCATCCATCCTGCATCCATCCATCCATCCATCCATCCATCCATCCATCCATCCATCCATCCATCCTCCCTCATCCATCCATCCATCCATCCATCACCCATCATCCATCCATCCATCCATCCATCCATCATCCACATCTATCCATCCATCCATCCATCCATCCATCCATGCATCCATCCATCCATCCATCCATCCATCCATCCATCCTGCATCCATCCATCCATGCATCCATCCATCCATCCATCCATCCATCCATCCTCCCTCCATCCATCCATCCATCCATCCATCCATCCATCCTGCATCCATCCATCCATGCATCCATCCATCCATCCATCCAACATCCATCATCTATCCATCCATCCATCCATCCATCCATCCATCCATCCATCCATCCATCCATCCATCCATCCATCCATCCATCCATCCATCCATCCATCCATCCATCCTTCCATCCATCTATCCATCTATCAATCCATCCATCCATCCTGCATCCATCCATCCATGCATCCATCCATCCATCCATCCATCCATCCATCCATCCTGCATCCATCCATCCATGCATCCATCATCCATCATCCATCCATCCATCCATCCATCCATCCATCCATCCATCCATCCATCCATCCATCCATCCATCCATCCATCCATCCATCCATCCATCCATCCGTCTACTTCTATGTAGTCATAGCTGAAGAGAGCAACAGGTTCAGGAGAGAAACCCAGACCTCCCCTGGTGACACGATCCAGCTCCCATGATGGATCCTGAGATGTTCTATGGATCTATAATCCCTCCAGAAGGTTCTGGGTCTACCTGGGGGGGTCTCCTCCAACCACCAGTGAGGCGACCAGGATTCATCCTAACCAGAAGCCCGAAGCACCTCAACTGACTCCTTTTGATGAGGAGGAGCAGCCGCTCTACTTCAAGCTCACTCTGGATGACAGAGCTCCTCACCTGATCTCTAAGGTTGACCCCGCCCCCTACAGAGGAAGATCCAGGATCTGGTTCTTTCAGTCAGGATCCAGATCTCATGACCAGGTGAGGGTCAGAACGTAGACAGACCAGTACATCCAGAACTTTGGCCCAAATTCTGATTTGGAATAAAGTTAAATGAATATAGGTTAAAAATATTAAATAAATATGAAATAAAAGTTACAGTTTATTACAAAAAGACTTTATACAAACAAACAAACAAATAAATAAATAAACAAACAAACAAATAAATAAACAAACAAATAAACAAACAAACAAATAAATAAATAAATAAATAAATAAATAAATAAATAAATAAATAAATAAATAAATAAATAAACAAACAAACAAACAAACAAATAAATAAATAAATAAATAAATAAATAAATAAATAAATAAATAAATAAATAAATAAATAAATAAATAAATAAATAAATAAACTATTGTTGCCAATGTGATTTATTGTCCTTGTTTTTAAACATTCTGTTATTATCTTTGATGCTGTACAGATACAAACTAATGTTGGTCAAAATAAAGTTAAAAATAAGGATCTACTCTGTCCAGTTTAAAAACATGTTTATTTAAATCTTGGAGAAAATCTTGTAACTTTTCACAACAAATTTTGACACTTTTTGTACCAGTTTTGAATAAAGTGTCTCACAGAGCAACAACAACAAAAAGTTATCATGTTGAATTATTTTAGGCCTCATTTTTATTTAACAACCATGAAACAAAAACTCTGAATGATAAAATAGTTTTTTTTAACACCTGTTGCATCAGCTATGTTGTTCTTTCAAAATAAAAGATGAGCTCAGCGTGTTTTTGCAGAATGAAGGTTTATATTTATGAATTTATTTGAGACCCTGACATGATGAACGCTGCTGTGGTGAAGAGCACAACCAATCAGTCTGTCTGTTACTGAAGGTTGGAGCTGCTTTGTCCTCACATTAAATGAATGTTTGTTCATTAAAAGCTGAATGAGAAGCTTTAATACACTCGACCGAAGGGAATTCATGCAGAACGACGAGCAACATGGAGGAAAAATGAAAAATACAAAGAGCACAAAAGCTGTTGAGAGTCAGCCAGTCAAGAGATGGAGATCAAAAGGGACAAGAAAGGATTTTGTAGTCGCCGTGGTGATCCAGTCACAAGTGAGAAACACAGTAGGAGAACACACACACACACACACACACACACACACACACACACACACACACACACACACACACACACACACACACACACACACACACACACACACACACACACACACACTTATTAGGTCATTATGTTTTCAGGGTGATTAGACAATAAATCACCTCAATTCCTGCAGCGTTCATCCCTGAGCCAAATTGTAACTTCAAAACAAATACTGTATTACGTTACCAATCACGTTGTCATGGTAATAAGCATCAGTGCATACAGAGCGTGTCTTTGGCTCAACAGTCCAATGATGATGGAGTTCAGCTGCCCAGATTTCTCAGAGTCCTGCTCTCTCAGACACAATAACGTTCATTTACATGACAAAAAAACCCCAAAAGACAAAAAGTCAAATCTGCTGGTGTTGCAGCTGCAGAAACGCGTGTCTCGCAGAGATAAAGAGGAAATTAAAGGTGGGAATTCAAATGAAATTTCAGAAGGAAAAAGTGGACCAAAAACCTAGAGATCAATACCTTCTGTATAATTACCTACAGCTTCCTGGGTTGCTAGGAAACCAGCGAGGAGAGGGAGGGAAATAAAAAAATAAAACAAAGATGAGACAGACAGAGACGCTGATATGAAGACTAATTTCAGGGTTGTGATGATTCCCACACTTTTGTTTAAACAGAGACGACATCAGGAGACAAAAACACGTGTCTTAAATGTGGGAGAGCGAGGACATAAATAATTACTGACATGTTGACATTGGCTATGTCTTCATCTCTCTGTGTTTGATCTCTCTCCCACTGTCTCACCTTCTCTGTGTCTTCTGTCACTTTGTCTTTCATCGTGCTTGTTAGCTTCAATAGAAATCCTTTAAATCCAACCTGATTAACTTTAGCAGGAATCATTAGATCTGCTCTCATTATCGGATCTCTAATGTGGACAGATGCACTCATCATCATCTAGAAGTATTAACATGAGGGTGCAGTAACTTTACTGACTGTCTCCATTTAAATGTGCAGCTTGTTGAATGTGACCTGGTTGAAGTGCAACATTAAGAGGGTTGCACTGTTTCTTTAAATGGAGGGGATGCAAAGGAGAGGCAGGGGCAGTGAGAGAGGGAGACGTAGTAGAAAAAGAGGAGTTGTTGTGTTCATGCTGTCTCTTTCTTGGAGGGGCGTGTGTGTCTGTGGATTGGACTGATTGTTCAAAGAAAGAAAATGAATGTCTTTCCAGGATTTTTCTGAAGGAACTCCAACAATTTTTGTTTTTCCCACTTTCAGCGTTCCTTGACATAATGGACGTGGAACCAGCTGGTAGAATCTCTGACCTCTGATGAGCAGACAGTGGGGCTAATTTCAACAACCTGCAAACCCTGAAACCAGGAAGATTCTTCTAAACTGCAAAGTAGAATTCCTGCATCTTTAGAGAAATATCTGTTACAGGACTTGAAGTATTTTTAAAGACATTTCAACAGAATAAGAATAAATGATTTCCTGAAGGAAACAACAACATCTGGACGACCCTGAACATTCCAGTTAACTTACCATGATTTCCACCAAAGTTCATGTGAATCGTTTTATCGCTTCGGTTTGAATTTCGATGACTTTTAGACCAAATTAAATCAGATATTTATTCTGTCATCCGTGAAACAGCTGTTTATTACTAGATTCAAGTTTAAAGACAAAAGAAGGAAAGTTCGATGGCACAGAGAGAAGAACAGGGCCACGTTAAGACAGAGGACAGCCTGGGGGCCAAAGCCATGGCAGGGGCCCCCACAGCAGGTGGAGGAGTGGTAGTCGAGGTCCGGGAGAAGAAGGGACCGCTGCGGGCTGCAATACCCACAATGCCTTTCCCTCTGGCTGTCATTTGTCTTTTCCTGAACACCTTCATTCCAGGACTGGGTAAGTTGGAAATCTCTCTCTCTCTCTCTCTCTTTCTCTCCCTCTCTTCTCTCTCGTTTTAATTCCTCTAAGTTAAACAACAATCAGTTTGAATCATAAAACTTGTTTATGTTGATGTTTGAACAACTCGTTTTATCACTGGTTTCATTTTGAACCTGTGATGTAAAATGTCTCATATTTGACACGCCTACAGCCAAAAACTCTGATATAGTAAATCCTGTAAGTGTCTCCTGCCCCCTGGTGGAGGATCTATGTACTGCAAGTAAGACGTGCCATTATGATGAATGTTGACCTCATTCACGTGGCGGAAGCGCTCAACGAGCCTCTTTATAGAAAAACTTTATTATACTTCCACATACGTTACAGCCGGAATGGAATACATGCACTGGCACATGTCTTACATCAAAACATCCGGCTCAGTAATGGGACAATTGGAATTAGGCTACTGGAGTTGGTGATCCGCGTTACCATGGTGATGCATCTCACCAAAAAAAACCACACCCGAAATGCCCCCACAGTAAAAACTGCCAGATGCTATTATACACAATAAATTAAACTGAGCGGGTCGGAGACCGAATGTGAACTAATATAGTTCTGTGGCGTTGTTGTCATGGCAACAGTATTTCCAAAAACCCCACCCCTGATTGAAAATGAATGTAAAAAGCTCCAAAAAAAGGTCAGAACTTGATCATTTTCCAGAAGTTACTGAGTCAACATACTTTCATATGGATGAAAAGATACGGTTCTATGACAGATTAAAATTTTACCATGTGACCACGACAACGCCATTCGCCATCAGACATATACATTGAGCTCACAGGACAGACAGTAGGACCTGTGGCAATTTGGGACACTTCAATTTGATCAGTTTCGTCACTGGAAGTGAATTACTACGTGGACATTAAATTTTGGGTTACTATGGCAATTAAATCCAACAAAACTACACCCATATCCAATAATCTCTGACAACGTCTCAATCCCTGATGTACTCCCAGATTAATTTGATTCTTTCAGTCTCTTCATCACATTTTAGCACACTCAGTGACAGGAAAAAGCAGCTTTCTGATTGGCTGAGGCCTTCTTCAGACACATTAAAGTTTCCCCAGATAAGTTCTAGTAATTATTATTATATAATTATTATTTGAAATAAAATATTATATGATTATTATATTTTTGTAATCCAATTAATTTTTACAACTTAAAAGTACATTTTCTATCATTTGTTTTATGTGTGATGCTTTAAAAAGTTAAATTAAGACAACAATCTGTTGTATTTTCCTTCCCACGCTTCCAGTTTATAATCCAGACCTGTTTGTTGTTTTAATCTGTCATTCTCAGTTTAATAGAAGTGAGATGAGACAGTCAAAGACCCTTTTAACATCTTGTGTTCGATAAAAGTGTTCAGACCAACAGCTTGAACTTGCTGTAGGTGTTAATGCACTTGCAGCTACACAGGTCGACTTTGTAGGTGTTAAAGAAATCTCAGTGGTGCCGTAAATATGCAGCAGCTTCTTAAGCGTGGATGAACACGTGCACGTCATCATTATGGATGTGTCATCATTGAAAGGCTCGAACTCTTACTCTGGAAGTTTGGAAGAAATATTCTGATTCCATCCTGTAAATGTTGTCAATACATAACCCTGAATGATGCAACGTGCTTCAGCCTCTCCTCCTCTTCCTCGTGGTTAATGACTCCGTCTCTGCAAAAATCCTTTAAAAAAACAAAACATCAAACTGTTCTCTTATTTTATGTTGAAGCAACTGAACAAATGTGAAATAATAAATAAAGCCCAGAGGACATAACATGCTTAGAAATGAGTTTCTGTGTTGTCTCAATGACTTCATTATGTCATGATAAGATCACATGACAGTTGTTTCCCTGAGATATTGGATTCAAATTTAAAGCTAATTTTTCATTTGAAATGATCTGAAAAGGCTGATTAAACTAAAGAGGTCAGGGCAGTCAGCAGCTTGAGCCTGAAACAGCTGATCAACATCTGATTAACTTATTATTGTTATATCATCTGTAAAGTTAATGACAGAGATAAATGAACGTTGATGTGGGACAAAAAAAAAACATGTTTGTACCTGAATCATCTCAAAGCAAAACTCATTTTCTTTAAATCAAATTACATCCAAACCAGCACAGACTATTAAACTATCCATCAGCCTTATTGATTATAATATCTACACATAATGTGAAATATTTAATTTAATTTAATTTAATTTAATTTAATTTAATTTAATTTAATTTAATTTAATTTAATTTAATTTAATTTAATTTAATTTAATTTAAAGCAGAACTAAGTAAGTTTTTTCACCTCAATAAATGTTTTCTAGAGTCCCTGTGGGGGTAAACAAGGACTTGGCGGGGTGATTCGTGGGTCCCTCCCCTCCCTCCGGGGTCTGTGTCCTGAAAGCAGCACTTGCAACTTTCAGTGGATCGGACCCGACTAATCTCGCGAGAACAAACCTGCTTTACGGCACTCACACTCACGTACATAAATACAAGCATGAAGCCCTTGCCGTTGTTAGCAACGCCACCCTTAGGAGCGCAAAGATGACAATAATACTCACCTGTCGAGACATTTTCTTGGTTTTGTTTTTCTTTCTTCTTGCAAAAGCGTTCTCTGCGCGTTGTTGTTGGGGGGGCGGCGGCGGGGTGGGGGTGGGGTCTGCGGCGGCGGTGGGGAACGTTACGACAGTGAGCTTTCACAGGGGACCAGTAGGGGGAGAGCGAGAGCAAAACTTACTTAGTTCTGCTTTAATTTAATTTAATTTAATTTAATTTAATTTAATTTAATTTAATTTAATTTAATTTAATTTAATTTAATTTAATTTAATTTAATTTAATTTAATTTAATTTAATTTAATTTAATTTAATTTAATTTAATATTCGCAGCTTCTATATGTCAGTGACAAAAATGTGTAAAAAGTTCAGTTTAAAAGAATTGATTTGCTAATGATCTGTTTTGTATAGAGAACACAGGCTCATCCCTTGAGTTAGGAGTCTTTTCACACCTAAATCAGTCATCAGTGGTGTGGGGAGTAAACATGGAGCATGTAAAGATTTCAAAGTGTTTACTGTCTTCTGCTTTAATGTTAAATAAACAAACCCATAAATAAATATATAAATAAAATGACAACATCCACAGTTCTTTCTGTTTTGGTTTTACTGGAAATGCTTTTCATTTTCAATTTGAAAAATATGTCTGAATATTGATAATTTGTATTAATTATTTTATTAATTTAGCTTGTAACTAATAAAGGACAATGTGTATTACTTCTAATAATTATAGTTTCAGTGACTTTGTCTCTGCTAGCATTAAAAACATTATTTCTCTGATGATGACTGTATCGCTATGAGCAAACTGGAACCAGCTGTAGATTGTTATCTAATTTACCCCCCACCCCCACCCCTTCTTCAGCTGTAAAGTACCTGAGCTTCATCCTCCACACTGATGGATGTTTGTGTGTCACATTATGTAACAACATCTGGTAGATAATGACACACAAGCAGAAACCTGCAGCATCCTGAGTCACGTGTTCATGTTCA